>JARQOC010000787.1:0-60470 GCA_033576535.1 Allobates femoralis | reverse complement strand
TTTTTTATTATTTTAAAAATAATTTAAAAAAATTAATGGGCTTTTTTTATGATTGCCACAAGGTAAAGCCGGCAGTGGGAGTGCAGCCCTAGCTGTCATTTTATCTGTGCTGAATTAAAAAATACAGAAAGAGCGCTATGTCATTTTTAAATTATTTTTTTTTACATTTATAGTCATTAATCTGTAAAGGATTCAACAGCCCATCCAAGCTGTCACGACGGGGCATTGAATTGATGTGGAGCAACATGAAAAAGACCATTATTCTAGCACTTTGAATTATGAGCAGTTTAAAGGTTACTCCAACCCCTCACAGACAAGCATTCTGGGGGACACATCTGTTAGGGCTGTTGGGCCCCTCACACATATAGTAGTGTAAAAAAAAAATTTAAAAAAAATTTTTAAAAAAAATGACATAGCGGCGAAAATATTTTTTGTTTCTCATGGTTAAAGTGAATAGTATGGCTGCCACCCTTGCTGGTGGTTTTTTACCTTGTGGCAATAAAAAATACGGGGAAGCCCATTCATTTTTTTTAAAATTTATTTAAAAAATATTTAAAAAACATAAGGGGGTTCCCCATATTTTGATCGAGCCAGGTAAAATTTGTAAAGGGAGCATTTTATTTTAGAAATTGAATTACTGAAAAAATATTCTTTTTGTGAAATTCTAATTGTTGAGATCATATAGGCTGCTCACAGTCATGAAACACTATATTGGTTCTTGAAAACATGAAAGCCTCTTTTTTTTGTTTACATCATTTACATACATTTAAATACAGATTTTCATGTGCCAATGTGTTTCAATTAAAACCAGAAGTTTACATACATATATAAAAATACATTTGGCCTTGTTCCCCACATATCAGCTTTTTTGGTTTTCTCTCATTTTTAGTGTTAATAAACAACACATGCATTAAGCATGGTGCACTCAATGTAGCTGCGTTTTTTAACAACCCCTCTTTTTTTACCATTCCCCAAAAAAAATGCATGCAGAGTTTTTTGGGTGCTGAAAAAAAAGCTGAGTTTGTTGAAAAAACGCATGCGTTTTTTTTTAACATGGGGGGGGGGTATGGGAAATGCATGCATTAACCCATGCCCCCAAATAGGCCCTGCGTTAACACATGCGTTAACGTATATCGTTTTTAATGAAAAATGATAAGTCCAAAAATTCCCAAAAAACTTCAAACCCCAAAGGGGGCATTATTTGGACCCCTTTAAAAAAGGGGGAAAAAAAAGCATTTGGGATGGTGAACAAAACCAAAAGCATGTTTTCTCACTATCTAACATATACAGATTAAAAATTCCCATTTTTTGGTCACTTTAAAATACCGTAATTTTTTAATATTTTCCAAAACCAGAATAATGAAGAAAAAATGCTTTTTAAAGGGATTTTATTACTTTCTGTAAAGTCAAAAGTTACATACACTAAGATTCTAGCCCTTTAAAAATTAAACAGAGGGGACAATTTTTTACAGTTTAGTGTATAAAGAACATTCGAATAAGAATGCTTGTGCACCTTCGCAAATTGTGTAGAAGAGGCGAGTTTCCCCTTCTGCTGCAAAAGCCCATGGGACTTCAAACAGAAATAGAAAAAAAAAATAAAGTACAATTTTTTAAAATAATCATGCAGCCCCCTCACCGGGTTCCCTAAATTTTATAAAGATGCCCCCAAATAAATTTTAATCACTTTACACACTATTCATAGGGCACAAGCCCTTTTTTGAGGTGTTACAAATGAAATGACACAGTCGGAAAAAGCCTGCCCCTTCCCCACACCAAAAATACCAAAAAATGCATTGTTCAAATAACTCTTTTTTGGTGCGTATTTTGACTGAAGGGTAATTTTTGTCCCAAAAAATCCACCCCGCTTTTCCCTCACGTGTGCACTGGGGAGGGGCAATCTACTCGCTAGGATCGTTACTCGGCGAGTAGTAAGGGGCCGCAGGACTCGGTATCGCAGTTTCCCATGTTATGCACGAGTCCAATGCAAATCAATATCAAACCCGTTTTGTCAGAAACGCTGCAAACTAGGGGTTTCCATGTTGCATTAGAACCCTGCGAGTAATCCTGGCTACTGTGCCGTGATAGCAGGGAAATCGCAAAAAACTGCTGTTTCTTTCGAGCCTCCGCTGTCTTCCCCTGTGCAGCTCCAGGGTCCCCAGAGCCCCCCTGCTCACAGACATGATTAGCAGTGCTAGATTGTTTCATTTGCTCATTCCCCGTGCATAACACTACTATTCACGGGATGAGCAAGGGAATCGGTTTTGGGCTAGTGGACGGAAGGGATTTTTTAATTAAAATGGGGTCCCCCAATGGGTTTTTTTATTTCAAATAAAAATTTTTCTCTGTGTTTTTTTAACCCCTTTTTTGGGGATTCTTATGCTGGGTCAAAAGTGGCCTGACATTAAGAATCTCGGGCTAATACCACTTGTAAACAAAGTGGGATTAACCCCCCTTTATTTCCACTGCTACCGCCCCCGGGCCGCTGGGAAAAGCGGGGGGCGCGCCAGAGGTGGGCTTAATGAAAAGCGCCATCTCTGGGGCGGGTGCGGGCGCAATTTTCATGGGGGGTGCCCAAAAGCTTTTTGGGATCCCCGGCTGGGATTCCAGCCCCCAGCTGCTTAGCTGTACCTGGGTAGACATAGAAATTTCGCGGAGCCCCACGCATTTTTTTAAAAATTTTTTCATGAATTTCAGATCAGAGTCTAGAGTCAAGTCTCAGAGTCAAATCTCAAATTTCATAAAAATTTAAAAAAAAAATGCGTGGGGCCCGCCAATTTCTATGTTACCAGGTACGCTAAGCACGGGGCTGAAACTGCACGCGGGGAACCCCAAAGCTTTCTGGGCACCCCCCGCTGCAAATTGCAGCCGCACCCCCAGACGATGGGGCGTTCATTGAAGCGCCATCCCCTGGGGCTGAACCCCCCTCTTCCAGCGGCCCTGGTAGCGGTGGCACGTGGTAATAAAGGGGTAGGGCCACTTTTTATTATCGCTGGCCCTAAGCCCCAAATTTTTTGGGGGGCACGCCAATATTAACATGACCGCCATGAATTTCAAATTTAAATTTTTAAAAAAACACAACAAAAAGAAAATTTTTTATTAGAAATAAAAAAAAAAACCATTAGGACCCATCTTTAATTTAAAAAAATCTCTTCCGTCCGGCAATCCAAAACGCGATGTCCCCTCTGAAATCCCCCGTGATTTTTTGTCTTTATCAAGGGAAATCAGACTGAGAACAATTCAGCTCTGCTACATCATCTCTGTGCACAGACTTTTATGTCTTCACGGGGAAGAGCAGACGAGAACAATCTCAGCTTGCACTCGGGACAGGCAGGTTAGGACCCTGGGGTGGGGCGCCAAACAAAGAAGAAGGATTTATCTGTGCAGTCAGCGATTACTTTCAAAATAAACGAGCAAACAAATAAATGACAAAAATAGGATTGCTTCAGGCTAAACTTCCGAGACCATCTCGATTTGTAAATTTAAATACTCCTATTTCCGCTTCCCCATTCATTAACATTGGACTCGCTAGACTGCAAGAGTAGCGAGTCCTGGCTCGGGCTCGCTGAGTCAAGCGATTCCGATAATTTAGGGTTGCCCCTCACAGTGTGCACAACTCTTTAAAAGCTGTGAACAGATCCCCCTTTAAAGCCTTTTATGGCAAAGTTAAAGGTAGGGCCAAAAATTTTCCCTTTTTTTTTCCTTTACACTTTAAAGCGTATAGGTACCTTTACACTCCGCCACAGGAAGGCAGCAACGCCGGCACTGGGGGACAATTGTGACTGTTCCATGAATTTTCTATGAAAAGGCGGGGTGTAATAGGGCATTCCTCCCGGGTCCCCCGTTCCTTTAAAAAACCTGTTGCTGAGCCGTGCCAAAAAAAGAAAGGAAATTGATGGTGGTGCTAAACGGGCAAGGTGGTTTTGCGGGCCTAAAGTTCCCCGGGGGGTAACACAGCCTCCGGATACAGCGCCCCATCAGCGATCATTGGGAGGTCCGCGTTATGATTGGCTGTCCCTTTACAGGGCGCCCCCTATTTTAAAAAGCTATCCATTCCCAGTCCACAATTGCAATGGGTCATGTATTTGCCACCTTCCCGCGAGGTGGCCCAACATGACGCTTTGATTGTTTAACACCTTTTTGATACAGAAACACAACCGTCACCTATGCACTTCGGCGTGAAATAGTACCCAATATTCCTTTGAGTAGCGGCGTGAAAACGGGAAGGTATTCCACAGGAATTTTGCCACGGCAACCCCTCGGCACTTCGGGAACAAAGATACCTTTAGGGGGGCACGCAAAGGCGGTGTGTTAGCGGGGATCAGCGATCGGTATCCACCCTTAAAAACGTGGCCGCACGTGAAATGGAACCGTTTAGGCACATGGGGGTGTGCAAAGGGACCTTAAACCAGTTTCCCGCAGGACCCCTGGGGCATTAGTACATGGCAAGAAAACGGTTTTAAAACTTGCTGTCTGAAAGTCATCAATCCCTATTTTTAGAAAATGTGATTCTTTATTGAAAATGCATTTCAAAGTATACTTTTTCCCGGACATTGCATTTTTAAAAAACGTGATCTGATGATTAGAACGCATGCTTTTTGAGGAAAACCGCAAAAATGCAAAAAAAAATGGGTGCAAATACACATCCGTTTTGCAGCTAATTAAATGTGGGGAAAAACACGAAAATAACGCTGCTACAATTAAATGCCGCTTCCTTTTTCTGAAACACAATTGCAACCAATATGCAAGGGAAAAAAAGCACCTGACAAAGCACTTCTGACTCTCGTGATTTTTTCTTTATAGTAGGATACAGATTTTGATGCAGATTCTCAAAATCTGCGTGAAAAAAAGCAGCAAAAAAGCCGGGGGGACAGGCGTTAGGGTGTTTTCACACCTGCTTTTTTTTTCTTGCTCATATCCATAAAAACCCTTTGTATCCCGATAGGCAGGGATCCCTACACTTTAAAATTGGGTCGCAGAACTCGGGGCATCAGATTTTGACAATTCAACAAATGCATCATTTTGAGTAACCCCGCCCCTCATTTTCCAATTTTGCATTTCATTTAAAATCCCGATACCCGGATGCAGTGTAATGCGTCAAGAGACACACATTTCAATAACACTCATCGGGGTGTGGGTGGAAGCATGCCAGGATTCATTTATATACTCTCTTCTCCCCGGACCGACAAACTACAAATTCATAATAAAAAAGTCATTCTTTGCAAAAAAGCAGGAAAAAGAAGGGCCAAAAGTGCATACAAATGCAGTGTTTTTTTTGCCTGATAAGGGTAAAACACTGCAGTTGTATGCATTTTTACATCCGTCAGCAGAGCAAATGCAATTTTTTTTAATATGGGAAGGGTAAGTGTGAAACTACATTTGCCCCGTGCACACCGAGTATTTGAGAATTTTTTACCCCAGGATTTGTAGACAAAACCAGGGGTGAGCAACAGAGAAAAGTCTAATAGAAACACCTGACCACTTCTGTATTTACATACCACTCCCGTTTTTTGGTAAAAAACCTGAAATAAAAAACTCATCAAATACTGAATGTGGATGGGCCTTAGGCTGGTTTTTCCTGCAAGATTTTCCCTGATCAGTGTCCATCCCGTTTGTGTGCCAAAACCCCGGGGAGGAACTTTTGAGAAAAACCATAAAAGAAAATTGAACCTATTCGATTTTTGGGCACTCCCGGTTTTGGGACCAAAAGGGTGGAACCCGATCAGGGAAAACCGCAGGGAAACCCGCCTTTTTGCTAGGTTCACACTTGCTGGGGGCCACCATTTTCCCGTCTGCCTTTGCCTATCAGTAAAATATGGATTTTCTGTGAAAAGAACACCCCCCAATGTTCCCGATACCCAGAATGTGGTATTTCCCCCCTCAAGCGATTTTGAAGACGAAAAAAAAAAATTTTGGCTTTTTGGGGGTATGGTGAAAATTTTTTTAAATGGGGTTTTTTTTTTCTTTAGAAAGTAATAAATAAATAATTAACTATAATATTTGCTCTACCCTGTCAATAAAGATAATATTAAAACATTGAATGCAATTTATTTTCACAAACACCATAAAAACAAACCTGAATTGTTGAGTTTTATATAAATTCACTTAAAAACACACAATAAAATCTATCAAATAGTCTCTTGAGCAGCACAATGTTGCGATAAATACTACATTTTGTTCAGCAAAAATGAGCCCTTCACACAGTTCTGTTCATGAAAAAAGAAAACAAGTTATGACTTCACAATGAAAAAAACAAATACAATTTTTTAAAACATATATTGGAATTTATTGAAAAAAGGCAACAAAATATAAATATATGATACATATTTGATCCACCTTATTTGTAATAAACCCAAACTATAAAATGAGTGTACATTTTTTTCCGCCTAGGCACACCATAAAAAAATAAAGTTAAAATACCAATGGTAAAATTGCTACTTTAATTAAACTTGCCTTAAACAAGTTGGAATAAAAGTGATAAAAACACACATATACCCCAAAAGAGAACGAATACAACTACAATTCGTCAAGAAGCCCTCATGGAACTTAGTTATCAGAAACATAAAAAGGGTTATGACTTCCAAAACAAAACACATTTTGCTTTTTATAAAGTATTTTAAAGAACCACGGGAGCGGGTTTTTTTTTCAACATTGGAGTGGTGCTTTAAAAACTCAAGTCTTCTTTCTCAGGTTTTATACTTACCCTATGGCATTTTAACCTTTTTTTGCAGTGTCTTTCTGATTGCGCGGCACCATCTTGTGACAGTGAAATGGCAATAAGTCAAAAGTCGTGTCACCATCTCTCAATGCAAGTCTATAAAGATGGAACAGGCTCTTCTAGTCTTGCATTGATTTGTGACCTCTGGTCCCTAAGGGGCTGGAAACTGATCGGACGATGCTGAACAGCTGAAGACTCCGGACTAAGAGTATAAGAAAAGGGGCAAGGAACGTATGGCCACTTTACACACACCAAATTTTTCTGTCCAACTTCTGAACAACTTACTGGTTGCAGTGAAATCATGGCCACATAGTTCCATTTGTACACAGCCACAAAATGGAGCAATGTTTTCCATGATTTCACTGCAACAAATAAGTTTTTCAGAAGTTGGACAGATAAGTTGGTGTGTGTAAAGTTTGGGCCCTTTACCTTTAAAGCACAATAAAGATAAAGGCAATAAAGAAAATTCTGGTGTGGTGCTTTAAGTATGGTGTATACCCATTAGAGAGTACTTGTGCGAACCCACAGATTGGCCCTGATGTTTGGTTCGCCAAGGTTTTTTTCAAGGGTACTATTAGTTTAGTAGGGAAAGCTGCATGTATTAAAGCTATGTTTCTAATTACTTTTCTTCTAAATAGTAAATAGGTGTGCATTGCCATAGTATGGGGGGTCAGATAATTAAATCCAAATAGAAAATTATTACATAAAAACCATAAGACAAAAAAAAAAATGATTAAAAGAGCATACTGTATTCTAACTCCAAAGGATCAATCAAACATAAATGCATTGGGACAGCATGTCATAAAACATAACACTTTATCAAAACTATATAATTTACAGATGAAGACAATCTAAAATGCTTAGGCATCACAAGGTTCACTATCTTTTTTCAATTTAGGTCTAAACCTGTAGGTTTATTCTACTTCTTTAAGGGAGGAAATCAATGTCTGTCACTACATTCATTTGTCTCCTAGCCTGTCATTAATAATTGGGCATAAGATGCTAACATAATAGAGGGCAAAGTCAAATGGATCTCATCATAAAAAATGTCTTACCTTCATTTTCTAAGGCTTGTTCCTATCAGAAAAGTTGTCATCAAGAGAAGATTATCCTAGAAATATTTTAAATTGTTTTACAAGCTTTAAAGTGGAGAACAAATACCCGGAGGGGACTACAACTGGGGTCTTAATTTACAATAGTGCAGATCATTACATTACATGCATACACTATGCGTTTATATATCGATTTGCCAAAATAAAAGCAAAAAATATTCTTGGAAACCCTTCAGCACTTTCAATAGAAATGCAAACTCAAGCAATAAATTTTCCCCTTTGGCTCAAAACAGCAACAAAACAAAAGGAAAATGTATAAAATTAATAAATAATCCTCAGTCCACCCACACACAGAAAATACACAATGTGAATTATTTATTACTGTAAGCCAAGAAACTCAAATTGAAATTAATGCAAGAGATAGGGCTCTGCAAATAGTCAGCCATGTTCAGGTACCCAAATTTCTCTGTGCAAATTGCAGGCGACAGGGAAATGATAAAATTACTGTGCCCCCCCAGCCGTAGTGTTAGGTCTGGACTTACAATTGTGAGGGTGTGTAAAGATGGATATGCCTGCTTTCATTTTAATGGTTTTTGCTTTCCCAGACATAAGAAACCAAGAAAAAGAAGAATATGGAGGAAAATAAAATTATTCTAAGTTCTACCGGTATATGGAAAAGTTTCTGGTTGGTCATAAGGAGTACATGTAAGTGGTGCCCCAAGCTTTGCAAATTAGATTTCATTGAAGAAAACAGTAAATCAAGTTCAATTGTACCCCATAAGATTAGGACTTATATCCATTCTGTCATTCTGTTCTGAGGAAATAGCTATAAAATCTGGTTCCGTGGAACAATTGTTAATTTTATGAAGCTTTCATGAATGTCCCGAGAGTTTACTGCTTGTAAATACGTGATATTATTCTCGCTTTGTGTATACTGGTATTTACCTACGTGCAGATTTGTGATAGTTTTCTCATTTAGACATATAGTAATGAAACTTACTTGTCTCATTAGCAAGGTTAAAACTTAAGGGAAGTTCCATCTTCTAAGAATCTTCACAGTTTGTAAAAGGCAAATAAAAGAAAACTTTGCAAATACTTAAAGTGTCAATGTCATTACATTAAAAAAAAACACGATACTGCACTGGTTTTTAATGATGGTCACATAGAAGCTAAGATAATTTTTTTTGTGCCATAAGATTTATTTTCTCACTTCTTTCCTGTGCCTTTTAAAAAATGCATTTTATGGCTTGGTGGGCATAGCTAGCATTCCTCAGCATCTGCCAGCACTGTGTTTGTATTTCAATAGCTTCTGAAGCAGGCTGATAGGGAGCAATGTGATGTGCCAGCAGAGAAAGGTTAACAGAGAATTCTGACTGACTGTGTGGAGCCAGATGACAGATCAGAAGCTGTGGCCAAAGAAAGAGGAGTTTGCAAGATCGCGGCATTTTGATATTGATTAGCAACTGTGCTGTGCCTGAGACAATCTGATACATTGTTTCCTCGCCAGCTGCATTCAGGAATTTGCACGCCCTGTAGGCCACCCACCCTCCCTTATATAGTTTACATGGCCCGTATTCGGTGTGAACATATATCTGTCTGAGAATAAACATATGTCTACTTCTGAAACAGAAAAAACAACAACAAGGAAAAATGATCAAATACCAAAAATAAAGTAAAATGCTATAGTTCATAAAAAAAAATAGGGTACTTGGTGACAATATTTTGATAAAAAAAAAATGCACAAGCCATCCCACCACCACTCAGTGACCCCATTAGGATAGTCCCTACCTAGCAGTATTAAGAACTTTACCATATGTCCTGCAACGTGCGTATGGCATGGAGTGAGTAGGCCTGGGTCCCAACCAAAAACACCAGCAATAGGATGCTGTGCACATTAAATAATTATTATTATTTATTTATATAGCGCCATTATATTCCATGGCGCTTTACATGCTAAAAAGGGCAGACTAGGACAAGTAACATAGTAACAATACAAGTAACAATAAATGTTGACAATTCGGTTGTACAGAAACAAGAGGGGAGAAATCCTATCCACAAAGGCTCACAGTCTACGAGGGGCGGTGGGGATACAGTGGGAGGAGGAAATTCCAGTCATGAGGCGGTGTGGTGGACCGGGTCTTATTGCAGGTGGTAGGCTTGACGGAACAGGTGGGTCTTCAGGCTTCTTTTGAAGGTTCCGAGGATAGGTTGAATGTCTGATGTGTTGGGGCAGTGAGTTCCAGAGTCTGGGTGAAGCACGGGAGAAATCCTGTATGCGGTTGTGCGAAGAGGAGATGAGGGGGAGTAGAGGAGGAGCTTTTGGAGGATCGCAGGTTGCGTGAGGGTAGGTATCGGGAGAACATGTCAGAGATGTATGGAGGGGACAGGTTGTGAATTGCTTTGTAATGTCATGGTTAATGTTTTAAACCGGGATCTCTGGGAAGTAGGGAGCCAGTGAAGGGCTTGGCAAAGGGGGAAGACAGGGGAGTAGCGGGGAGACAGATGGATTAGGCAGGCAGGCGGACTTCAAGATAGATTGGAGAGGTGCAAAAGAGGTATTGGAGAGGCCGGGGGGAAGGGGGTTGCATTTATCGGGCGGAGTAAATGAGGCGTAAAAAAAAGGGTTTTAGCAGTGTGTGGCAAGGAAGGGTGCGTCCTTAGTGTTTTTTGATGGGTCGGCGGGTGGTGGCGGGGGCCGGGATGGGGGCTTGAAAGAGAGGGAAGAGTAAAGGATAACCGAGGCACTGGCAGGGGGGACTGGAGAGGGGAAAGCGTCGTTGACGGAGGGATGGTCAGGTAGTAGGGGACTCGGGGGGGAAGACATAAACTGGGTTTTGCCCATGTTCGTTTAAGAACGGCAGAGAAAAAGGCTAGAGGGGCGGACGGGCAGGGTGGATTTTGGATAGAAGGGAGGCGATGCCCGGGACCAGCGGGTAATTTGGGTGTCGTCGCATAGAGGGATATTGGACCAGGGGATCAATGAGTTGCCCTGGGCTGGAGGTAGATTGAAACAAAAGGGCCCAAGAACCGAGCCGGGGGGGACCCCGACAGATAGGGGGGGGGAGGGGGATGTGTGGGGGGGGGTGACGCTAAAGGGGCCCGGCCTTAATATGAGGAGATCCAAAGGGGGGCGGGCCGTGATGCCAAGAGATTCCGGGGTCGTAGTAAAGGAGGGTCAACATGCAAAGGGCGGTGACAGGCGAGGGGGGGGGAAAAGATGGGGCGTTAATTCCATCATAAAGACTGCAAAAAAACATAATGAAAAAAAAAACCTCTTTACTTTTCTCATATTTTTTTTGGGTATTTGCTTTTTTTTTCCTTTTTGTTTTTTCTATTATGGGGCCAGTTGAACGTACACCTACGCATGCTTACTTTTGGTTCCGCTCGGGTTTTTGTTTAATTCTGGTGCTGAAACATCTATGGGGAACTTTGGGGGAAGGTTTAAAAATGGTTTAAAAAAGTTGCCCTTAAAAAAGTATTTTGAAAGTTCATAAAAATCAATTGTTTACAATATTATTAACCCCTTTTACACAATGCGAGTAAAACTCGTCATAAAAACTGTATTTCCCGCATCTGACAGTATACTCGTCAGGCTTTGAATTCACTGTTTTCTAAACAAACAGGACAGTTAAATTTCAACAGTGTCAGTGACACCCAAGGGTTAGGGGCAGGTGTGGGGCCCCTTTTTGGGGGTCCCCACCTCAGAGCGATGTGATGGCCCGTCAAATCTGACCGACCGATCACATCAAGACGCACGGGGAAATGCTGAATTAAGTTTTTTCCCTGTGCGATGCTGCAGGAGGGGCTTCAGCTGTGCCGGCCCCTGCACACATCCCCTCTTGTGTCCACTGAGGGGCATCACCCCCCCCCCCTATCCCCCTCCCCCACTGTGTCTGCCCCCCTGCTCACCCCTGTCCCCCGCTGTCCCTGCCCCCCGCCACCCCCTGCCCCCTGCGTGTCTGCCCCCCGTCATCCCCCTGTCCACCCAAAATTTGCGCCCCCCCCCCCCCCCAAAACCCCTTCCCCCCGCTGTGTCGTTCCCCCCCCCCCGGCTCATCCCCTGCCCCCCGCTTTTTGGGGCCCCCGCTACCCCCCCTTTCCCCTGTTTTTCTGGTCCCCCCCCCCCCCCCGCTATCTCCCGCCCCCTGTTTTTTCGGGGCCCCCCCCCACCCCCCTCCCCTGTGTTTCTGGGCCGCCCCCCGCTGTCCCGGCCCCCCCCCACCCGTGCCCGGGTTTACTCACCTCCTCCTCCGCCGCCGCCCCCCGCTTGCGCCCCCTTCCTCCTGCGTCCCCCCGGTTTCCCTCTCACCCCCGCCAAACGTCTGCAAGTAAGCCCTTCCCCCCCCCTGATTCCCTCCCCCTGCATGGGGACCCCTATCCCCCATCCCCCTGCATGGGTCCCTGATCCCCCTCCCCCTGCATGGGGATCCCTGATCCCCATCCCCCTGCATGGGGTCCCGATCCCCCTGCATGGGATCCCTACCCCCCCATCCCCCTGCATGGGGATCCCGACCCCCCCTGCATGGGATCCCGACCCCCCATCCACCTGCGGGGGGATCCCTGATCCCCCTGCAGGGGGCCCCTACCCCCATCCCCCGCAGGGGGACCCCCTGATCCCCACCCCCCTGCATGGGGACCCTGTCCCCTGCTGGGGATCCCCTGACCCCCCCATCACCCATGGGGACCCTGACCCCCCTGCAGGGGGACCCCTGAACCCCCACCCCCCTGCATGGGGATCCCTGATCCCCCTGCATGGGGATCCCTGATCCCCCCCCCCCTGCTGGGGATCCCTGATCCCCCACCCCCCTGCAGGGGAACCCCTGACCCCCCTGCTGGGATCCCTGTCCCCCACCCCCCTAGGGGGACCCCTCTTTCCCCCCTGCAGGGGGATCCCTGATCCCCCATCCCCCTTATGGGGACCCCTCATCCCCCTGCGGGGGAACCCCCTGATCCCCCTGCATGGGGACCCCTGATCCCCCATCCCCCTGCAGGGGACCCCTGACCCCCCTCCCCTGCATGGGGATCCCTGACCCCCGCATGGGGCCCCTGATCCCCATCCCCCTCGGGGGAATCCCTGATCCCCCGCAGGGGGACCCTGACCCCCACCCCCTCGGGGGATCCCTGACCCCGCGGGGGATCCTGATCCCCCATCCACCTGCAGGGGCCCTGATCCCCCATCCCCCTGCAGGGGGCCCCTGATCCCCCTGCATGGGGACCCCCTGACCCCCACCCCCCCCTGCATGGGGATCCCCTGACCCCCATCCCCCTGCAGGGATCCCGATCCCCCACCCCCCCGCATGGGGATCCCGTGGGAAACGATCAGCGTCGGGGGACTTCTTTTTTGGGGACTACGTCGGATCTTTTTTAATAAAGAGGAGTCCGAAATTTGTTGTTTTTTTTTTCTAATAAAAAGATTTTTTTCTGGTGTATTTATTGACTAATTTTCAGAGATTTCCCAAGGCGGGTTAACATGGCCCCAAAATTATGAATCTCGGTTAGTGCCGCTGCAAAAAAAGTGGCATTTAACCCCCCTTTTTACCCCGTTTGCCCCCCGGACCCGGGCAACGGAAGGCAGGGGACAGCGCCCAAAAAAGGCGCTTCAACGAAGCGCCATTTTCTGGGGGGGGCTGCCGGGGGCAATTCGCAGCTGGGGGGGGCCCAGAACCTTGGGGGGTCCTATGCGGGATTCCAGCCCCCCCCTGCCTAGTTGTACCTGGCTGGGCCAAAAAATGGCGGACCCTACTCATTTTTTTTTCTAAATTAGTTTTAGAAATAAAAAAAAAAGGGGTTCGCTTATTTTTGGGTTTCACCCCGGGACAACAAGGCAGCTGGGGGTTGTGGCAGTCTGTAGCTTTCCAAGTTGTACCTGGCTGGACCAAAAATATGGGGGAGCCCCACGTCATTTTTTTTTTCTAAATTTTTTCTAAAATAAAAAAAATGGGCTTCCTGTATTTTGGTTGCACCAGGTACAACAAGGCAGGGGGGTTGTGGCAGTCGTACGCCAAGTTGTACCTGGGTGGACCAAAAAAAATGGCGGGCCCAAAGCCATTTTTTTTTTTCTAGAATTGTTCTAGAAAAAAAAAAAAAAATGTCTTTGCTGTATTTTTTTTTCAGCCCGGTACAACGAGGCAGTGGGGGTTGTGGCAGTCTGTAGCGCCAAGTTGTCCGGCTGGACCAAAAAAAGGCGGAGCCCACTCTTTTTTTTTTTTCTAGAATTAGTTCTAGAAAAAAAAAAAATGGGCTTCGCTGTATTTTTTTTTAGCCACCATGTACAACTTGGGAGCTGGGTCTGAATCCCCAGGGGGAGAACCAATGTTTGGGTCCCCCCCCGCTCAAATTTTAACCCCAGACCCAAGAAAAAACCATTCATTAGGGCGGCTTTTTGGGGCTGTACCCCAAATCTACCAGTTGCCCCTTTTGTGGTGGGGACAGGTTTTTCCATATCGACTGTGTCCGTAACAATTTTAATAGAAAATTAGCTCCATTTTGGGGAAACCAGTCGGTATGGAGAACCCTAACTGTGGCGAAAATTGGGGGTCCCCCCCAAATGACCCCATTTTGGGAAACTAACCCCCGAAGGGAAGTATCTAGAGCAATGAGCCCTTTTTAACCCCCCGATGCTTCAAAATTCATCCATAAAAAAAAAAAGCACTTTTTTTTCCACAAAAAGGTTTTTTTTTATTTTACGGATAAAATTTTTGAGCACCTGGGGGGTTTAAAGTCATCTAATAAATCCCTTGGGGGGGTTGTTTCCAAAATGGGGCCTTGTGGGGAGCTCCAATGTTTAGGGACACGGGGGTCTTTAAATCCTACAAGGTGTCCCCTAACAATTCCCAAATTTTTAGTGGACCCATTTGCTAGGAGGGCCCCTTGGTCTCCCCATTTGGGCCTCCCCCCCAAATCCCCCATTTTGGAAACTAGCCCCCCCAAAGGAACGTATCAGATCATTTTGAGCACTTTAAACCCCCCGGGGCTTCACAAATTGACCGTAAAAAATAAAAAAGAAACTTTTTGTGGAAAAAAAAAAAGTGCTTTTTCTTTTATGGAAAAATTTGTGAAGCTCGGGGGGTTAAAGTGCCACATGCATCTAGATCTTTCCCTTGGGGGGTTATTTTCCAAAAAGGGGCATTGGGGGGAGCTCCAATGGGGAGACACCCCGGGGACCCCCCAAACGCGACATGGTGTTCGCTAACAATTTGAATGAAAATAGTAAATTTTGTTAGGGGACACCATGTCGCTTTGGGGGTCCCAGTGGGGTCTCCACATTGGGCTCCCCCACAAGTGACCCCATTTTGGAAACTAGACCCCCTAGGAAAGGTATTAGATGCATAGTGAGCACTTGAACCCCCAATGTTAAAATTTTTCCCTAAAAATGAAAAAAAATTTTTTTTCCACAAAAAGTTTCTTTTTTCATTTTACGGATCAATTTTAAAGCCCCGGGGGGTTCAAAGTGCTACTATGCATCTAATACGTTTTTTGGGGGGTTATTTTCCCAAAAATGGGGTCACTTTTGGGGGAGCTGCAATGTGGAGAAACGGGACCATCCAAAGTGACATGGGTCCGCTAAAAATTTGAAGGGAAAATGAGCCCAAATTGTTAGCACACCATGTGCGTTTGGGGGGCCCCTGTTGTCCCACATTGGGCCCCCCCACAAGGCCCCCTTTTTGGAAAACTAGACCCCCAAAAGGGAAATATCTAGGTACATAGGAGCATTTAAACCCCAGATGCTTCACAAATTGATCCGTAATAAAAAAAATAATTTTTTAGGGGAAAAAAAAAAGCGCTTTTTTTTTTTAGGATGAATTTCGAGCATATGGGGGTTCAAAGTGCCACTATGCATCTAATACTCCTTGGGGGGTCAGTTTCCAAAATGGGTCATTTGGGGGGGAGCTGCAATGTGGGACCCCGGGGGGACCACCCAAAAATCACAGGGTTTCCCCGTAACAATTTAAAAGGGGAAATGAGCTCAAATTGTTAGGGGACACCATGTCGCTTTTTGGGGGGTCCCTGTGTGTCTCCACTTTGGAGCCCCCCCAGGCCCCCTTTTTTGGAAAACAGACCCCCAAAGGAAATATAGGTACATAATGACATTTGAACCCCAGAGCTTCACAAATTGACCCGAATAATGCAAAAAAAATTTTTTGGGAAAAAAAAAAAGTGCTTTTTCTTTTTTTTACGGATAAATTTCTGAAGCTTATGGGGGTTCAAAGTCCACTTGATCTAGATACTTTTTCCTTGGGGGGTCATTTTCCCAAAGGGGGGTCACTTGGGGGGGAGCTAATTTGGGGAGATACCGGGGACCCCCCAAAACACGCTGATGTCCGCTAACAACTTGAGCTCATTTTCCATTAAAATTTTTAGCGGACCCATTCGGAAGGAGGCCCCGGTGTCTCCACATTGGAGCTCCCCCACAAGTGACCCCTTTTTGGAAACTAGCCCCCCAAAGGAAGGTTCTAGGATAGTGGCACTTTAAACCCCCAATCTTCACAAATTCATCCATAAAAATTAAAAAAACACTTTTTTTTTCACAAAAAATTTTTTTGCCACATTTTTTTAGTTTCACATGGGCAAAGGGATAAAAACACCCCAAAATTTTTTGGGGCAATTTCCCTGAGTACCCCCGTACCTATATGTGGTCAAAAACCCATGTTTGGGGCCAGGGCAGGGCTCAAAAGTAAGGAGCGCCATTTCTTTTTTTGAACGGAAAATTGGCTCTAAAATCAAATTGCGCTCCTTCCCTTTGACCCCTGCCGTGCCCCCAAACAGGGGTTTTACCACAAATGAGTATGTGTACTCGGAGAAATTGCCCAACAAATTTTAGGATGCATTTACCCTGTTGCTCATGTGAAAATGAAAAAATTAGGCAAAAAGAACATTTTGTTACAAAAATTAAAATGTCCTTTTTTCTTCAACTTTATTTTGTTCCTGTGAAGCACCTAAAGGGGTTTAAAAAAATTTCTTGAATATAGTTTTGAGTACTTGGGGGGGTGCATTTTTTTGGAATGGTGCACTTTTGGGCGTTTTCTGTCATGACACCCCTCAAGGGATTAAATGTGATTGGTCATAAAAAAAGGGTTTGAAAATTTTTGGAAAAAATGAATAATTGCTCATAAACTTTGAACCCTTTAACGCCCTACCAAATTTTTTTTTTTTTTCCCAAAATTGTGCTGAGTGAAGTAGACGTGGAAATTTTATTTTAACTATTTTTTTCACATAACGCTCTGTTTAGCAGAAAAAAAAATTTAAAAATTTTAAAAATTTTGCAAAATTTTAAAATTTTTTCCCAAATTTTTTTTTTTTTTTTCACAAAAAAACGCAAAAATTATCGAAAAAATTAATACTAACATGAACCCCAATATGCCACGAAAAAACAATCTAATAATCGCTGGGGATCCGTTGAAGCTTCAGGATATTACCCAAAAAGGGGAAGTGGTCAAATTAAAAAAAAAGGGTCCGGTTCTTTTAAGCTGAAAAGTGACTCGGTCCTTAAGGGGTTAAAAAAAAATGTAAATGGCGGAAAATGCTTAAACTTTTCTTTTTATTATTTTTTTTTTTGGTTTTTCTTCCCCAATGCTATTCTTAAAGTTGTTTGACAAGGATTTTTGCTGTCAAAGTTTGGGTGTGATCTTCATTTGCTTTACACAATACGCAGTCTGTGGAAAAGAGATATCTACTTTTAACCTTTCTGTCTAAAACTGTTCTAAAACATAATACTGTATCAATTCATTAAATTGGCTTTTTTTTACATCATGCAAAGACTGGATATATTTTTTTTTAATGTAAGCTATTTTGAAGCCTACATTTTGAAATTTGTTTTGTCACTTGACCATACTACATCCCCCTGGCCCCCCAATCTTTTAAAAAATCGCAGATCTGGCCAAAAATAGCTAAAATCCCCAAAAAGGAACAACATTTTTCACAAATAGTTATTTTTCATGATTTTAAAAATTTTGATTTTTTTAGATCTCGATGTCTGAGGATACTTGGCAACCTGTTTATAGGGAATCCAGCTGAAACGCACACGATCAAATGTCCACATTGCAAAAAACAAGTGATTTTTAATGACATAAAAACAGGGATTAAAACAAGTACAAGAAATAGGCAGCTGCACCACTGACACAAAGATGTAATACAGTAATAGTTTTTATACAGGGCTAGTTCATACCAGGAAAACACATCAATACTTTGGTACTAGTACAAACTCCCGAAATGGGTGATTTTAAGTGAAATTTTATAAACATATAACCAGAAAGGGGCACAATCAGCCCGTATAATCTCCGGGGGTCTTTTAATATCACGGACTCAATGTGGTAAATGTTTTTAAAAAAGGTTTCCCCCTTAAACCACAAGCCTGGTTCAAAAACCCTTTTACCCCCCTTTTTTCTTTCCAGCAAAAACGAGTATTTTAACCTTAAAGTGCTATAGTGCCCCTTTGTGAAATCACCAGTGGTGCCCCCAACCGCAAAGGGCCGTTTGGGCCCACCTTCATCAGGGGTTTTGGGGCTGTAAAGTAAGCTTAAAAAGGCTGGCCACCAAGTTTGGGGCGTGAGATGACGTTCTAGGGCCCCGGGCCCACATGATAATCAAAGCCCGCACAACACCATGGAATCACGGCAGTCATTTGATTATCATAGAGATGAGCCACCCCCCCCCTAATGTTCGAATTCGATTCGTCGAATTTGAGATTTGTTCTTCGAATGTTCGACGAAAAGGGGAACCCCCATTGAAATCAAGGGCGGGTATAGAAAACACATAGAAAACACCTTAAAGGGCCCAAAAGCTCCAAAACTACTCAAAATGGACAACAAACCCCACAAAAAGTGACAACAATTCACACACATAAAAATATCACATTTAAGTGGCTTATTTTTCTACAAAAATAAAAAGAGGGGGAAAGGTAAAAGAGAATGAGACACGGGTTGGGCATTTCACATCCTTTTAAAAATGTAAAAATACAAGAGGACCCCAACGAATCCTTACTCCTTTAAAGGGGTCAAACTACAGCAAAATGGCACAATTCCCCAGACCCAAAAAAATTTTGAATGGCCCAGCTTGCATGATGGCACAGGGTCGGAACAGGAGGGCCTAGCTTTTAAAGGTTAAACCTTGTGCAACTAAAGTTTGGGGGAGTATTACGAAAAAAACTACAAGTTAGGTCATCCCGAATGGTTAATGGGCCGGAACCCCTCGAAGCTCATCAAGCGCTCCCCCAAGTTATCCCCCGCCACACACAAGGGCCCACCATTAGTTTTGTGGAGTACACATGAATTCACAAGAGGGTGGGCCCAGAGACCTGTGTTTGTCCCTAGAGGCCGGTAAAGTCAAAGCTTGTGCAAGGTTCCCATATAAGTATCCCCCGACACCAGGGGGGACCACAATTAGTTTTGTGGATTACTACATAATTCAAAGGGGTAGGTCAGAACCTGTTTGGGCCTAAAGGGCCACATGAAGTAAAAGCTTGTGCAAGGTTCCCAAAAAAGTATGCCCCCCACACATAGGGGGGAACCCCCATTATTTTTTTGGGGAGTACTATAGAAAAAACAGAGAGATATGTCAAGCCCTGTTGGGCCCTAGAAGTCACATGAAGTCAAGCTCGTGCAAGCGTTCCCATAAGTTGCCCCACCACACACAGGGGGAACACCATTATTTTTTTGTGGAGTACTCATGAATTCACAGAGAGGTAATCAAAACCCTTGTTTGTGTCTAGTGGGCCCCGGAAAAAGTCAAAGCTTGTGCAAGCTTCCCAAAAGTCATGCCCTCCACACACGGGTGGACCCAAATTATTTTTTTGGGGAATACTATAGAAAAAACAAGAGATATGTCAGGCCCTGTTTGTCCCAGTAGGCGGATAAAGTCAAACGGAACCTGTCACTAAATATTAAGATAACCCCCCCTAGTGCTCAAATTCAATTGGGTTTGTCAAATTGGGGGGTTGTTTGGCGAATGTTCATCGAATTTCGTCAAAACCGTCGAAGGCAAACACTTACAAACACAGAGAAAACACATAAAAAACAATTCTAAGGTGCCCCAAAAGGTGAAAAACTTCTCAGAAATACAACAAACACAGGAAAAGTAAAAAGTACATGTAAAAACGCAAAAAGAAAAGAGAGGTTTTGATAAAGGGGGGGACAAAGATAAAGCATTTCATGCCCTTCGAAAACCGTTTTTACCCCCAGTATTTGTAAGTAGGGAAGAGGATACTGAAAATTCGACTCGCTAGACCGTAAAAGTGGGTCCCGATATCCTCCCGTATAAGTCTTTTCCTAATTAAAGTCAATGGGGAAGCGAGTATTGCTTAATTCCTTGCGCTGGACCCAAAAAGAGGGGAAGCAGAGGAAAAACCCAATTCCCAACTTCATTGTTTAAAGCCACAGAAAAAACCCCCGGTTTTTTAAAAAATGCTAAACCCCCTACGGTTCCCCGCCCCCTGACACGGGTATCCCCGCTTCCCCCCCCTGTCTCCCCAACCTATCCTAACTTAGGATCGGGTGGGGAGGCACGGGAGAGCGGAGGATCCTGCTGTCGGAGTGGAGGCAGAACCCCACGGGGGAGCAGGGGCTGCCGGGTTAACTGGTTTAAAATCGGGTTCTCCCGAATTGCCCGGGGGCCCGGGGCAAACCCGGGCCATAACCCCATGTTAGGGGCGCAGGATTTCTCCCCACTGGTACAATCCGGGGGGAAAACCGGGTTTTCAAAACCGGGTTTTCTCTTTTGGACCCCTTCCCCCCCGGGATTTTCAAAAGAACAGATTACTCAGGTCAGCTGTTCAAATTTAAGTAACAGTGCTTCGGTTTTTATGTAGTTCATGCTTGCTTGCAAGAACTCACATGAACTTTTCCCCTGGGTGCAAGCTCTGTACATCTCTGGGGGGGTTTTCTACCCGGACATACAGAGCTAAAGAAGAATCCTGGGTTGGGCTAGTCACAGAAGAGATTTTTTATAAAGATGGAGTCCCCAATGTTTTTTTTGTTTTTTATTTTAAATAAAAAAAAAATTTTTTGGTGTTGGTTTTTATTTAAAAAAATTTAATAGAAATTTTATGGCGGTATGTCTAATATTGGCGTGACCGCCATGAATTTCGGGCTTTGGCCATATAATAAAAGCCCGGCAATTTCTATGTCACCAGGTACGGGTAGGCAGCTGTGGGGTGGAAACCGCATCGCAGGGAGGGGCCCCAAACCTTCTGGGGACCCCCCCGCTGCAATGGAACCCCCAGCACCCAGAAAGTGCACGTTCATTGAAGCGCCGTTTACGTGAACCCAACTCTTCCAGGGCCCTTGGGCGTGGCTTTCTGGGTAATGAAAAGGGTTAGGGCCACTTTGTATTGTCAGCTGGCCCTAAGCCCGAAATTCATGGCGTTTCCGCCATTATAGACATTTCCGCCTAATTTCTAAAAAATTATTAAAAAAAAAAAACAACACGGAAAATTATTTTTTATTAGAAATAAAACAAAAAAAAACATTTAGTGACTCCATCTTTATTAAAAAAAATCCTCTTCCGCCGACGTGTCACTGTCTATGAGAGCAAGATTTTCAGAGCAAATACAATGCAGGGGTTTACCTCAGGCATAGCTCAGGTAATGACCGGGGTGAACCCTCTGCCAGCCATACCCGTGGCCCCGGAGATTGCCGGCCGGGCAGAGCAGGGGTAAACAGAAGTTATTAACTTGCAGATGTTGTTTTTCCCTTTGCTAGGACCCTCCCGACTTCCTCAACCTCCTCGTCCCACCCCCTACTCCGAATTTGTTTAAAAGTGTGCTCCAGCATGTAGATGAACCGGGGTAGTTTTGCTGATAAATGCATGTCAGCACTAAAATTTTTCGTTGCCACCAAAACTGTGCAGAAGGGGGCTAGGTCCTTATCTAACCATTCCCGCAGCGTGATCGCCCCACCTTGGATCTCGTTGGCCAGGCTATACATCATAATGTATTGCACCCGGTCGGGGGCGCTACAGTCGCGCAAAAATGTTTCAAGCAGAATTTCCAGCGTGTCGGGACATCGCATTCACCGGTGAACAGCAAGCCGAAAGATCCTGGGTGAACAAGTCATGAGCGCGGGATGCGAACGCCGGGAAATAGCACACAGCGAAGGGGCCCCCGCAGAAGCCCTTAGGCCAGGGAAATCTGTCGAAAATTGCCGGGCAAACCCGATTCAACATGTACCCTACAAGACACGTGTGTAAATTGCCCGGTGAAAGGGCCGCCCCGGTTTTGCGCATGTCGACACGGGCCCTTTCCCTTTGGGTGCAGGGGGTGGGGGACACCTTGCTGAAACTTGGGCGCCAGCCCGACCACAACTCCTCATGGGTTTACTCACATTTCCAGGCATTTCAAGTAAAAACCCCCGTGAATTTACCCTGCTGCCACATAGTGGGAGGTGTGCGGGTTCCTTTTGCAGTTACAACGCGGGTGGGTTACCAAAAAAGGTTTTTTTGGGGGGGGTGGGGGACTGGACAAGTTGAGGGGCAGAAAAACCGTGGGGGGGGGCAAAACTTGGACAGCAGACCCTTCTCCCCCCACCATAGTTAACCAATGCCCAGAAAGGGCATGTAATTCCCCTGTCCATGCTTTTTGGTCCCAATGTTTGGGGAAAAGCACCCTGTACACACGAATTTTAAGGAAGCGGGGAGTTGTCTGCGACATGTGTTAGCACGAAGGCAAAACCTTTCTTGGAGAAGGGAAATGGTGACTGGCATCATACGGGGCCCTGCGACGGACAAAGGTCTCCAAAATCCCTTTTATCCACCAGGGGGTAAAGCAGCATTTTTGAAGCCAACAGCTTTGCAATGGTGAAATTCAAATGCTTAGTTTCTCATGGCTGGAGGGGAAAAGGCCTTTTATTTTCCACATCTGAGGGACGAGGGTGGCTGCTGTGCGGACACAGTTATATGGGGTCCCGGCAACTGTGGTCTGGGGGGGAGGGCAGGCGAAAATGTAATGTTGCCTTCATTCCAAAGGGGGGTGTTCGATGTCCTGAGAGAGCTCAACACCAGCACATTTTCCACTGAAGACAAGGATGACGCCATCACACTACCTGTTGGGGTAAAAAGGTGGAAGGTGTACACCCAAAAACATGTGTGACAGCTGTCCCCACGTAGAACGTGAAGACACATAGAGGCACTTGATGGGGCAGACGGTGGTAGGCCCGCCCCGCTAGCCCGCATTTTAACCCTCGGTCAGCTTCCACTACGACTTGTGCTTATGTCCATGTGGGTTTCATACATGAAGTACTCAAGCTAGTGAGTTTTTTGGCCCCTACCAAGATTGGTGACAAATCTTGCAATGACATGATTGGGAGATCCTTGGCGATGTCAAAAAAGGCCCGGATAGGAAGGCTTAGAGCCCATGTGAGCTGAGAGCCCGCATGACTTCCCCTAATAGGAAGAGTTTGGCGGCTTTCCCGGCTCCTTTATGTCCAGGAAGGCGCAACCTAACCTCGTCACATACTCCTCATCCCCTCCCGTGGCCTCATCGACTGTGCGTGGGTTGACAGTAAGTGATCTCCAACCCCATCATCATCCTCTGTGTTCTCCCCCCCCTCATCCTCAAGAAAACCACTTCCTGCCCTTTAGGAAACTTTAATTTTTCAACAAATCGGTATCGATTCATCACATCATCCTCCTGGAGACCTATGTCCACCCAAAAGTTTACTGTTTTGGGGAAAGTGGGTCTGCATAAAGGTCAGAATTTCTTCATTGTGCCTGGGTCGCTCACAAAGCTTTGGGCATCAGGGCAGATCATTAAAATCGTCTTAACTCACTGAACTTTTGGGGCAGACCCAAATTCCCAAGCTATTTGTGACTTTAACAGCCTACAACTCAATCATTCTGTTACCTCTGATAGGGGGGGGGACCTTGGGGGAAAGGGGGAATCAAGAGTGTTCGCCCCCTCAGATGACTGGAGGGTTTTGTGATGTAAAAAATTTTAGGGGGAGGAGAGGCCATTGAGTAGACTTTTAAACCATTCAAGCCCCTGCTGTTTTTTTGCCTCACTTTCCCAAATGGATGATGGTCGGGGGTCTTAGAATAAAGGTGAAATAACTATAACACTCTTAAAATAGTTTTTTTTTATTCTTTTTTTGGGTTGTATCTTTAACATCAATGTTTCAAACACTAACTGTGTAAAACAACCCAAAATTTTTTGGGATAGGGAGACAAGGGTTAATAGGATTTTTTTTCTTTTTCTCCGCCCCTTTATGACATATCTTGGTACCTAGGGAAAATGATAATACGACTGACTGCCGTATTCCCTTGGTGTTGTCTGTCACGTGATTACCCTGTGACCCGGGCCCCATGACATGTCATTTTTCCGCCCACAAACTTGGGATTATGGGTGTAAATTTCCCGCCCGGGGCCCGGACTCCCCCATTGGGTGGCCCGCCTTTTTAAACTTCTTGACAGCCCAGACAGACACCCCCCCGATGAAAGGGGGAGCCGAAACCGCCTAGGGGGCGGGGGGACCACTGCCCCATCGCACAAGGAGCACTATAGCATTTATAGGGAATCATACTGGGGTTTTTTGGGGATAAGGCTCAATTGGGGGGGCTGCTAAACGTTTTTATGCAACCAGGCTTGTGGTGTAAGGACACCTATGTTCATTTTGACCCCACATTGAGTCCTGTGATACGACCCGGAGGATTGTATTCTGGGGGGATTTTGCCTTTCTGGGTATAATGCTTTTCATATTACATTATGTACACCCCTTTTTGGGGATAACTACTTGCATAGTACCAATGCTAGTGTATTGTTTTTCTAGTATTTAAATAGCCCTGTCTACCCTCTTTACGTATATAATCTTGATGTGCAGTGGTGCGCCCCATATTGTGCTTGTCGGGGTTGTAATCCCTGTTTTTACCCGTTTAAAAAACACTTGTTTTTTTTTCAATAATTGGACGTTGTATGTTTGTTTTTTCAACTGCATTATGTACCTAAGGTGCGATTAGTCCCCTCCAATGGGGGTGTTGTTCTGATGATATGGTGTACTCAAACAAACCCCAAATGAAGTATATTAACCTATTTGTATGGTCTTAGATGACCCTTACTTTGTGGGAAAAATGTAAATTTTTATATTTGCTCTGTATGTCCTTTTCATATCTCCCATTTGGGAACTTTCTAAGTGGGGTTTCATTCCTTTAAGTTTATGGCTTTTATAACAGGTACTTTTTCATTTGTGGTTTGTTTTGGGATGAATATCACCTTTAATAATTATTTACCCGTTTTTTTCTGCTTTCAATTTACATACTGCACCTGTCCACTTTAAAAACCGGTGTGTTGTTTTTCCCTGTGTTGTCAGATATTTTAGTTCATACCAAAAGAATATCCTCAAATGAAAAGGGGCACTGGAACATGCTCAATGGGGATAGGGAATTTTAAATGAGGAGAAGACGCTGAATGATCACATGAGGAGGAGATTTTGGGACGTTTTGGCTAGAAACCCCTTGACAATAAGCAAGCTTTGGCTCTGATTGGTGAAGGATTCTCCCTGCTTGAGTATATACCAGATATCAGTTTTGGATACTTTATAATGTCATATTGATAATACACAAAATCACAATAGATCGGGGATGCATTTTATAGATATTTTGCATTTTACATGATGACTTTTTTTTATGTATTTGTATTGTTGGGATTTCATGCTTTTTTATACATGTTTATAATGTGATGTAACATAATTGGTTACCAATAAGTAGTGTGTGTTACATTAGATGTGGTTATTTAAATAAGTTATTACAACATTGTATGCTATGCTTGATAAAGACCTCATTGTGAGGTTGAAACATTGCATAGGCAGAATTAAGATGAAGTAATCTTTTCACCATCTGATGCCCCTGTAAATTACTTTATTTCTTCTTTCAATTTAGTAAAGATTTTGGGCCCCCAATAAATTAGTTAAATCAGTCAGTAATAAAGGAATAGGATACTAGCTCTTAAACTAATTTTATTAAGATCCCGTAGTCATTGCATTGTCTAAAAAACGCCATCTTTTTTAGCCATGAAAAGAATCAGCTCCCACAGGGAATTTAGAAGGGTGTGTAAAACCCTTTAGACACATTCTCTTGATTTAATCCTCATAGCTACCTTCTTGGGTTCAGAGAGATTAAAGGTTCATCCTTTGCAGTGGAGCATCAAAAACAATTTGTTTCTCACAATTAAAAGGGCCAATGGGGGCAAAACCAAGTTTCAGTTTTCAGAAAACACCTCTCATTATTCTTCCAAATACAAAAAGTTTTAGGGGGTAGAGCAATAAATTTGCAAGCAATTTTATGGAAGCATTTGCCAAACACCCCTTCCTCCACTTGATAATATCCCCAAAAACCCCCGTCATATGGGGATTATGTTTATTGAAACCTTGGGAGAACCAGTACCATGGACAGTAAGGGCTTGTAAACCGAGAATGTAATTTCTTCTGTGAGACCCCCCACACGAAGGGATACATTTTAGTGATGGGCGAATCCTAAATACTCGGAATCGTCTTGACTCTAGCGAGTCCGAGCACGGGACTCGCTACTCGTTGCGAGTCTAGCGAGTCCAATGTTAATGAATGGGGAAGCGGTAATAGCGAGTAGTGTAAAGATTTACAAATCGCAGATGTGCCCCGGAAGCTTCAGCCTGAAGCAACCCTATTTTGTCTTTTTTTTGCATTGTGTTTACTTTGAAGTAATCGCTGAAATCGCAAGAAAAGATCCTTTCTCTGGGTGCCAGCTCCAGGGTCCTAGACCGCCGCGCCTGTGTAGCAAGGCTGATTTTGTTCTCGTCTGCTCATTCCCTGGTACGACATAAATGTCTTGCAAAAGGATGAGTAGCAGGCTGAGATTGTTCTCAGTCTGCCATTCCCTTGTACGACATGAATGTCTTGCACAGAGATGATTAGCAGAGCTGAGATTGTTCCAGTCTCTTTTCCCTGTGTACGACTAATGTCTGTGCACAGAGATGATGTAGCAGAGCTGAGATTGTTCTCAGTCTGCTCTTTCCCCTTGTGTACAGACATGAATGTCTGTGCACAGAGATGATGTAGCAGTGCTGAATTGTTCTCAGCTGCTTATTCCCTGTGCATAACATCTATATTTATGCACGGGGGATGTAGCAGAGAGGACATCGCGTTTTGGACTGCGTCGGACGGAAGAGGATTTTTTTAATTAAAGATGGAGTCCCTAATGGTTTTTTTTTTATTTCTAATAAAAATTTTCCTTGTGTTGTGTTTTTTTTAAAAAAAATTTAATAGAAATTCATGGCGGTCAGTCTAATATTGGCGTGACCGCCATAAATTTCGGGCTTAGGGCAGCTGATAATACAAAGCTGGCCAACCTCTTTATTCCCCAGCGTCCCAAACCCCCACCAGGGCCCTGGAAGAGGGGGGTTTTCAGCGCCAGAGGATGGCGCTTAAATTTACGGCCATCTTCTGGGGCGGCTGCGGGCTGCAATTTGCAGCGGGGGGTGCCCAGAAAGCTTGGGCATCCCTGCGCTGCGGATTCCAGCCCCCAGCTGGCTTAGCTGTACCTGGCTAGACATAGAAATTGCGCGGACCCCACCCCATTTTTTTTTATTATTTCATGAAATTCTGAGATTCTGACTCTGAGACTCGGGACTCTAAAAATTCATGAAATAATTAAAAAAAAATGCGTGGGGCTCCGCGCAATTTCTATGTCTAGCCAGGTACAGCTAAGAAAGCTGGGGGCTGGAATCCGCAGCGCGGGGATGCCCAAGCTTTCTGGGACCCCCCGCTGCAAATTGCAGCCCGCAGCCCCCCCCAGAAGATGGCGCGTTCATTGAAGCGCCATCCTCTGGGCGTGAACCCCGCTCTTTTCCAGCGGCCCTGGTAGCGGTGGACGCTGGGTAATAAAGAGGTTAGGGCCGTTTGTATTATCAGCTGGGCCCCAAGCCCGAAATTTATGGCGGTCACGCCAATATTAGACATGACCCCATGAATTTCTATTAAATTGTTTAAAAAAACAAAACACAAGGAAAATTTTTTATTAGAAATAAAAAAAAAAAGCCATTAAAGGGGCTCCATCTTTAATTAAAAAAATCCCCTTCCGTCCGACGCAGTCCAAAACGCGATGTCCTCTCTGCTACATCCCTGTGCATAAATATAGATGTCTATGCATCAGGGCAAATAATTTTTCAGGGAAATGAGAACAAAAAAACTCAGCTCTGCTACATCATCTCTGTGCACAGACATTCATGTCTGTACACAGGGAATGAGCAGACTGAGAACAATCTCAGCACTGCTACATCATCTCTGTGCACAGACATTCATGTCTGTACACAGGGAATGAGCAGACTGAGAAACAATCTTCAGTTCTGCTTAAAAATCATGGTCTGTTTAGCGGGGGCTCTAGGACCCTGGAGCTGCACAGAGAAGACAGCTGGACTCGGCTCGCAAAGAAACAGCAGTTAATCTGCGAGTTTCCCTGCTATCACTGGCACAGTAGCCATGTTTTCGCGAGTCTAATGCAAACAATGGAATCCCGTTGTCACGTTTCCATTGATTTGCTTGGGCTCCTGCGAGTAATCACGGGGGAAAACCCCGATACCGAGTCCTCGAGTCCCTTACTACTGCCGAGTAACGAGCCTACGAGTAGTTCGCCCCTTACTTTTCCCCCAAAACCCGGGGAAAATTTTGACTCGTGTATAACCGAGGGTGGCCCCCTAAAGGGTTAAAACCCCCCCCACAGTGGGGTATACAGCAGCCCCAGAGGTATATCAGCCCCCCCAGGGGGTAGTATACACGCACCCCAGTGGATAAACCCCCAGTGGTAGTAAAAAAGCCCCCCTCAGTATACAGCAGTCCCATGGTATATACACCCCAGTGGTAGTATACACCCCCCCCCATCATATCAGCACCCCAGTGGTATAACAGCCCCAGTGGTAGTATACGCCCCCCCATCTTTTATCAGCACCCAGAGGTATATACAGCCCCCAGTGGTGGAAAACACGCAAAACACCCCCAGGGAAAAGTATACGGGCCCCCCCGCCTTGTGCACAATCCGAAAAGGGAAGGATTATATACTTATCACTGTCCCGCTCCCGCGGGGCCCCCGCCGTCATCCGCTCCTTCTTTTCCCCGGTTTTTCCCCCCTCGGTCGTGCAGACAATGACGTCATTGCCTGCGACGCCCGGAGGAAGCCCGGAAGCAGACGGAAGAAGACGGGGGAGCGCGATGATGGCAGCGGGACAGCGGCAGCAGGACATGAAAAGTATACTAATCTTTTCCCTTTACAGGTTTGCAAAGGCGGGGGGGCCCTGTTTAGTGATGGGGCGGGCCTGTATATGTATACCTGTATACAATTTACAGTTACAGTGACAGGTATAAGTCGGGGGGGGGACTTTTCGCCCAATTTTTTGGGCTAAAAACTGGGCTTATACCGAGTATATACGGTATCCTGTGGGGTCATGGAATAACAAATTTCCCAAAGCTCCGGGGTGTTCTCTAGGCCTTGCCAGGGAGATATCCAAACTTTACCTCCCCCACAATAACAAAAGCATGATATTTACCCTCCTTTCCCCCAAAAGCCAAAATAAGGGGAAAAAAACACATTTTAAAAGGGTACCTGTGCACCAGTTGGGGAACCCAGGGGGTAACTACAATAGTGCAGGGGTTTGTGATCGCACTCAGGCCCTACACCCTAGGGGGGCCCAAAAGCCCCTTTGGCCCTATAAAAAAAGACAAGGCCAGGGCCCAAATTTGCGTTATGACCCTAGCCTCCCGGGATTCCGGTTTTATTTTTAAAATTTTTTCCCCGTGCCGATAGCGTTACCGCTATGCGGTGCGGAAAACGCTGCCCTTAGTTCCCCGCTGTTTACCTTAACGACCTGTCACACGGGCAGAGGCTTGGAGTCCTTTACAGCCCCACACGGAAACCCTTTGCAGACAGGTTTCCTGTGGGGCGCTGTAAAGCGCACTCCAAGCCGCTGCTTTGTACGGTTGTTAAGGAAAAACAGGGGGAAATAAGGCAGCGTTTTCCACACCGCATAGCGGTAACGCTAGGGGCTGTCACGGGTCACGGATGACAGGGTAGAGGCCACGCGCAGACGGTCCACTTTTGGGCCCAATCAGCCAAAATGTTTGAGGACGGTCCGCCCCTTTTAGGGGGCATTTACCTTCTTGTGATAGAGAGAAGGTGAAAAGATCTCCCTATCGGGGGAACGGCGGGGAAGGTCTTGTCTCGGCTGGTTTTACCCGTATTCTGGGTCACTAGGACCCACAGGTTCTTCCCACCTTTATAAGGATTTTCATTCCCCCCCTCGGGGCAGGTGATATTTCCGGGGACACTCATTATCCTTGCTCCGCAGAAGTGAGGTTGTGGAGGTTGCTGTTCTGCTGCAATAAGTGTTTTCTTTCCCATTGCTTTTTTTTCCTTGGTTTGTTTTTTAGTTGTTAGTGGAGGGGTTATGAACCCCCCCATCTGATCCTTAGATAAGGGAGTGCAGGACAGAGAGGGAGAGGTTTGTTCGGGGACGTTTAGGAAACGTATAGGGGGTAGGGGAGACAGGGTCGCCCCAGGAAGACTAGGGTCACCCTCCCCCTTTGTGCCCCCAGCTTTAGGGATCCTTATTTCCCCCCCCCCCTCGTTGTCCCACCCTAGTGTCTCTCCCGCTCCCAGCGGACATTACACCTGCCTATACTGTAACTGAAGGACAGGGGGGGAAAAAATTTTTTTTTCCCTTTCCTTAAGGGTCCTGTGTCCTTTGGCCCAGCAGCTGCAGCCCTTTTTTGGAGGGTTTCGGACCTTCGGTCCTTTTCAGGGCCCGCACCCCAAAAGGGTCTTGGGAACAAGCATTGGGTCAGGCCCCAAACCCAACCTAAGGTGCCCCCCCCGACAGGTTTTCGGGGGGGAGAAAAGTTTACTGGTTAAAAGGCCTGTAAATTATTTTTAGGCTTGGGCCCCTTTTTCCCCTGGTGGACAGCAGGTTTAAAAATTTTTAGGGCCTACTGAGGGAGTCCCCGTCCGGGTTTCTCTCTGCCCAGGACTCTATTTTCCCCGTGGTAATTTTTTTACGCATGGGCCTCATATATGAACCCGCCCCTGTCTCTTGGTAATCCAGGTTACCCCCCCTCCCCCGGGGGGTTTGGTCGGCGGGAAACGTATTGTTCTGATTTTCCCGGTGGGGTACGGACCGAATGGAACGACCCCTCAGGAGTCACTTTTGTGGGTCTTTGGAGGGCTAAGGGTCTTGGGGGTTTATAACCCCTCCGCCCTGGGGGGGCTAGCTTTTGCATTTTTATGGGTAACCCCCAGGCGGAGGGGAACCCCCGTTACTGGGAGCCATTCCGGGTGATTTTGGTTCCGGGGGTCCCGGGGGGTGGCTTCCCCCCCGAGTGCGGGGAATATGACTAGGAGGAGGGGCGGCCTCGGGGTTTCCTCCGGGACCCCCGGGGCAAGGGAGGGGGGTTTTTTTTTTTGTGGGGAAAGGGGGCCCTTTTATTGGGGGGCCCTTCCCCACACCCCTAAACGGCGGGGGGCCCGGACCTTATTATAGGGGGGGGGGTGGGGGGGGTCAGCGGGGGGTGTGTGACCTCCTTTGATTTCCCTTTCCCCCAAAAGCGGAGGTGGCCGGGGGGGAAAAGGGGGGTATTTCTGTTTTGGGATGGGTGGGGGGGCAGGTGGGGCTCATTTTTTAACCTCTGGGGGTTAGCTGCTTTTATTGTCTCGCCCACAGTATCATGCCACGACCAGGGCCCCCCTTGTCAAAGGGGTTCTACACATATCGACATGACATTAATTGCGGTTGGATCCCCCCATAAGGCGTATTTTTCTATGTTCAAGGTCCCCCCGCTCCCATTGTCCTGGGCTTGCCATGGTTTATTAAACTAACCCATGGTTGCATCCCGGGGCATTGTGGAAGGGTGATTTTTTTTCGAAATTGTTTGGTTCCCTCATTTTGGGGTGTCGCGGTATCCGCCCCCTTCCATCGGGTTGAGGAGTGTTCTAAAAGGGGTGCCGACCTCCCCCCATGGGCGTATGTTTTTCCCGATAACCTCTTTCCCGGGCTAAACTCCCAAAGCAGGTTTTTTCTATTGGGCCCAAAGACAGGCGATAAGGTTTCTTTTTCCGAGAGCTGCAGCGGGTCACCACCCTAACTTCCCGGTTGGGGGTTTTTTTTTTTTGTTAAAAAAAAGGGGGGGCCCCCCGCCTTGCTTGGTTTCCGGATTGAATATTCTGCCGGTTTACCCCCCCCTCTGATTCCTGTTTTTTCATCGGAGGGGGTGCAAATGGTTCCCCAAATTTTGGATTTGAGGGGGGCCAAACCCTGTTGGGTCAAGGGGGGGATGAAGGGAAAAAAGCATTTAATACCCGGACGGCATTTTAAATTTCGAAACCGTTCGGGCCACTAATGCCCCTGGGTTTTTTCCAAACTTTGTAAGACATATTCCATCTTTTGGTGGGTAAATTTGTGGTTGTTTATTGGATGAATCTTTTATTCCCCCATATGGAACCATCGCCCCATGTCAAGAGGTGTTACGGTTTAGGGGAAAAAAGCGAGCTAAACTCGAAAATTGTTTTCCCCCTTCAGGGGTACTTTTTTTGGGGTCCCTCTGTCGCCGTTGGGTTTTGGAGGCCGGAAAAAGTCCGGGGCGGTGCGGAGGGAAAAACCCAAATCAGGGCTTGCAACGTTTTTTGGGTTTACCAACTTTTACCGTAAATTTAAAGAACTATTCGGTGCTGGGACCCCCTTTTTGGCATGACTGGAAGGGGACAGTTTTTTCCCGAGTGGCGGGTCGCTCGCCGGCTTTCTCCCCCCAAAAGCTTTGTTTTGTTTCCGACCTATTCCCGTCACCCCCATCTTTCCGCCCTTCTTGGGAGGGGATCGTCGGGTGGGGGGGGGGCTGATTGTCGAAGGCCCTTCGCCGGGGGGGGGTGCCCCGCGTTCTTCCCAAGAAGTTTCGGGCCCGGGGAATTTTGAGTTGGAAAAAGGGGGCGTTGGCTATTAAGTTGGTTTTTAGGAAAGGCGCAGGGGGGAAGGGCTGTCCATCCCCTCACGGGTTTTACCCCCACAAGAACCGTCTTAAAATTGAGTCCGCCCGCGTCTCAATCCCGGCAGGCTCGGTGGTCCTTTTTTTTTCCAAAATTTAATTTTACCGTCACTTTTGTCCGGGGGTTGAAAAGGGGAAGGGGGATCGTTGTCGCGTAGTTTCCCCCGGGGGAGTGTCTGAAAATCCCTTCCCTTTACAGGGGGGGGGTGGTTGTTTCGCCCTTTTCCCGATTGGAGGGGGAGGGTTTAAAGGCCAGGGGGGGGCCCCCCTCCCCCTGTCCTTTTGGGGACTTTTTGTCCCCCATCTTTGCGCTCAGGGGCTGTCGGGCATCAGACCGTATTTGGGGGGCTCCGGCGTAGGGCCACCTTCGTCTTTTATTCCGCTTTTGGGGGGGGTTCGGGAAGGGGTAGCGGAATTGATTGCCTTTTTGTGTTGCCGGGTAAGATCCGCATACCCGTCCCGGTTTTCTCTTGCCTTGTATTCTGAAGGGCCTGGAACATGTGTCAATGGTTTTATCACCGATCTTCCGGGGGTCGCGGGAAGACGGTAGTGCTGGGAGGGTTGTAGATTTTGTAAAGGGGTTTGCTTTGTGGCAAATGCCCCACTTCCAAAGCTCGAAAGGAAGGGGTTTGAAGTGAGATTTAAACTTTATTTGGGGTTTTCCCCATGGTTTTTGATCGTGGTACTCAGTTTTTTTTCCCAATTTTGGAAGGTTTTTGGCCGTTTGGAATTTTCTTTGTCCTTCTCTTTTCTTTTCTCCTCAGTTAATGGAACCGAAGTTAACAAATTTTAGACTTTCTGAGGTTTTTGTCTCTGACAATCAGGGATTGGGGATTTTCTGCCCTTGGCCGAATTTGCCCCCTTTAAAGTCTTCAGGGTCCACTGGGGAAGTCACCCTTCTTCGTGATATGGGGTTTATCCCCATTTGACTTTTTGTGGTTTTGTCCTTCCGGAGTTCCTGAGGAGGCTGATTTTCCCCATCCCTCTCCTCGGTTTGGGGGGGGTACGAGTGCTTGAACTCTTGGCGACAGGGACAAACGATGGCTGCAGGAAGCGGCCAGGTCCGGACCTTTTTGTGAATATACGTGTGGTTTTTTACCCAAGAAGGAATTGAACCCCCTTTGAAGTTGGGGCCAGGTTTTTTTGGCCCTTTCAATAACCCCGTTATCAACCCGGGGTTTGTCTTGCTTCCTCCCGCTTTAAAAGATCCACAATTATTTCATGGGTCGTTCAAAACCTATGGGCGTTCCCCGTCTTTTTTCCCCCCGGCCCTCTGCGGGGGGGGAATTTGGAATTTAGATCCAAAGGGGTTGATTCTCGCGGTTGGCCTTTCTTGTATTTGGTGCCTGGGGGGGATGGGGCCGAGGAGGGTGTGGGGTGCCGGCGTCGGAACTCCCCCCCTAGGGGCCCGCGCTTTTCACCGTTCCCCCCGGGATAACCCTGGTCCGATGCCCCGGGGGCCCACTCGTGGACGGGGGGGACTGCAGGGTGGCCGGGGACGGGGTAGGGCCCCAAAAGGGGACGCCCGGTTTTGGCCAATCACCAAATTTTTAGGACTCCTCTTTCAGGGCATTTACCTTTTGTGATAGAGAGAAGGATATAAACCCCCCCTTTTCAGGGGGAGACGGGGGAAGGTCTTGGCTCGGTTGGTTTTCACCATATTTGGGCCTAGGCCCAAAAGGGTTTCTTCCCCCTTTTAAGGAGTTTCATTCCCTCCCTCGGGGGTGATATTTCCTTGGAACCATATCCTTCTGCAGAAGCTGAGGTTGGGAGGTTGCTGTGTCTCTGAAAAAAAGTGTTTTTTTTCCCCATTGTCTTTTTTCCTTTTGTTTGTCTTTAGTTGTTAGTGAGGGGTCTAGTGAACCTTCCATCTGACCCTTTAGATGGGGGAGTTGGGTCAAGAGGGAGAGGTTCGGGGTCGGCGACAGTTGAGGAAATTATAGGGCGCAGGCAGAAGGTCACCCCCAGGAAGCTAGGGCACCCCCCCCCTCTTGTGCCCTACTTTGGGGGATCCTTTTTCCCCCCCCCCCGTTTTCCCACCGAGTGTTCCCCTCCCGGGTACAGGGGGCGGGAAAAATTCTAAGAAAAACCCCAAACCCGGGAGGCTAGGGCATAAGCAAAGGCCCGGCCATTACTTTAAAAGATTTCAAAAATTTGGGGGCCCCCCTTAAGTTTACTCGAGGCCCCGGGCCTGAATTTAACTTAGGGGAGCCCTGATCCAATAGGTGTTTTCCCAATTTTTTAGAAACGGGTTTTGAATTACTTTAAAAAAGGTAATAAAGCAATGTTTTTTAAAAGGTTTTAAATCAAAATAAAAAAACGATGAATTGGTACATTTTTTTTCAAAAAAAAGGTTATGTATTTTACTTACATCACCTCACCAAGGAAAAAAGAACATATTTGTCGGAAATTTGGGGGAACAACAACAAAGCAAGTTTGGGAAAATGCAACTTTGAAATACAGGTCCAGAAAAAAAATTATTTACCCCAAGGGGAATTTTAAACAATCTGTCTGGAATTGACAGGGGTGTTGGGGGAATCTAACCTGAAAAAACAGATCCCAAAATGTTTAAATTTTAATGCCCTTGAGCTTTAGGACTTGTACAATTAGGAAAGGGGTTTATATTACAAATGTGGTTAAAAATCCAATTTATTTTTATTTGCAATACATGGGAGGGGTTTTCCGTTGCTGCAGAATGCAGTCTCAAACCCCATTTTTTCCAACTCGCGAAAAGGGGCAAGCCCTTCCAAAGGTCACTTTGCTTATTGGGGGGGGGCCCTTTTTCCGTCATCATTTTTCTCTTGGGGGAAGGAATTTTGGGAGGGGCAAACCCCCTCCCCCTAATAGACCATCATAAATTAGGAAAAATTCGTAGGGGGCACCCTAAACAGTGCTAGGGGTTAGTTTTTCAATGGGTTCTATCTATTTATCATAAAGGCCTGAAAACCCTAAGGAATTCCCACGGATTTTGGTTCAGGGAATTCTGACAGGTAAAGGCCCCATGTCTGGGATTCCCTTGGTAAAGGAAATAACCACTCCACCGAGACTTCTCCCCCTAAGACATGGGGGGAAATGAAAAATAAATTTAAACTTAAAATGGAAATTAAAAAATTTTTTGCACCCCTAAAAAAAAACTGGCAAGAAACCTTTGGAACATGAACCAGAACATCTAAGCAATTCTGCATTTATACACCAACCTCAGCTGGTCCCAAAAATATGGGCTGATTTTCATGTAAAAAATGAGTGTGATGACCACTGCATGCCAGCAGGTGCGTGTGACGGTAACACTTGCATTGGTCACACGTGCACATTTTGAGGGTGGGTATACAAACACCCGTCTCCCCGCCCCCGGAAGGGGGGGCTTTAGCAGAAACCTTTCCCACATGCAAGAAAAATAGTGGTAGTACGGACACACAAGCACTAGACAGGTCATACACACCCGAACCAAAAACAAAACTAAGGGGGAAAATGTTAAACAAAACAAAAAAAAAAGCATGAACTACCCTTTTAAGCATGTTAAATCTGCGTCGAAGGTAGGGGCACACTTGCAAAAAGGGATTGGCTTAAATTTTAGAACTTTTTCCCCAAAGGCATAGCATTAACGCTTGTTCGCAAGAGAAAGCTGCCCCCAGTTACCTGATGCTTACGTTGACAACAAACCAAACAAAACTGCTGGATTGCACTTTCAGAGTGCACAGGGAAAAGTTGTAATGTTTCCTGTGCGCTGTTGTAAAGCGCACTCCCCGCACTTTACGTTGGCTGGGTTTGGGAAAATAAATATCAGGTAACTGGGCAGCGTTCTCATTAATGCATGCTCTTTGGGAAAATTTCTAAGTTTTAAGCGCAATCCGTTAGGTCCCCCACACAAATGTATCCCAGCCTAACTGATAGCAGAAATTGCTCGTTAACAGCCATGTGGATCACACACTACCCGCAGTTTTAGGGACTTAATAAAATAGTTTATCACCGAAAACCGGGAAAGATTTAGGCTCAACCTGTAAGCCCACAGCAAATGCAGGGGGCAGGTTTATGATGGGAAAAGAACCCTTTGATTGTGAAGGGGTTTAATAAGGGACAAAGATAGACATGGGTATAATAAAAAAAAGGATAATAAAAATTTTAAATTTTTACAATAAAGATGGTATTGCATCCCAAAGTTGCATAGTTTAAAATTTTTTTTTTAATATTAGAGTAGGGCAAATTTAAAAAAACCTACTGTGAGCCCGATGCGTTGATCGGGATTCTAGAACTGGGTATAGTTTATTAAATTAGTTTTTTAAAATAAAAATCCAAATTATTCCATGATAGATGCGGCCCAATTGTAAAGAATCGGGGGGGTAGCATGCTATTACATTTTTCTTTTCAAATTTGACAATAATGCACAAAAGACATGAATCTATCTATCAACTCCCAATGTTTGTATGGTATTTCATGTAGTACATTCATGATTCTAAGGCAAGGCTTTTCGACAGTCTGGCACTGATGTTTTGCAGATTACGTATATTCAATTTATATATGAATTTTAAATAATCTAGATAAGCCAGTACATGTTCCCCCCCAACCAGGGAAAGGTCCCAAAAACGGGGGGGACCTCTCTACTCTACCCCAAAAATTTAATAGTTAGACCCCCTTTTAAAAGCAATTTTTTTGGCATTTGCAGAAGGTGTAGAAAAACCCAAAAATAAAATTTTCTGCACTTTCCCAAGGACCTACCTACGCGACTTTCAGCAAGTAACATGAAAGTTTATGGAACTTGCAATTATTGCAATAAATACGGCAAGCACAGCTTTAACGGGTTGACTAAATCAAACCAAAAAATCAGAGAAACTGTTTTTTTTCAGTTGAAACTGTTGAAAGACATGTGCCAAAACTACTGCAAGTAAAGCCTTTTTTCCATAACTTTTCATGCAACTTACGTAAAAATGTGTAGGTCACCATTAGAAGCAAGTGTCAAAATTGATGTGTTTACACTATAAATTCCACAAATACAGAAAAAGCAGATTTAAAAAAAAAAGTTATTTTTTCCTATGTGCAAAAATGACCCTTTTGTTAAATATGTACCTATATGTATGTATTATTTAAAGTACAGAACCATTCAAGATAGAGATTGTTAAAACTGTCCCCCCCTCTCTAATGCTGCATTCAGACTTGCGAGCTTCGCATTTTTCAGTGCATCTGCATGCAACATAAACCATCTTTTTTTAAAGGGGGCACGTGTTCAGATGCTTCCAACAGCCGAGCACACCCCCTTCACTCTTATGGATCTTGCCAGGGAGAACTTGGGTACAGATCACAACTCACTCCGCACCAGGGGAAAAGACTTTTTTCTCCCCGGTGATGGGGGGATGTGTATTTTTATTCGGCTCCGCCTCGCACAGATCCTATAGAGTAAATTTGTGTGCCCGCTGCCTAAGCACGCAGAACCATCGTCCCTTAAAAGATAGGTCTACCGTCTGCAGAATCTTCCAATCATTTTCAAAACGCTGCAGATGCTCTGCAAATTAAGGCAGCCTTTGTGTTACAAAAAAAATGACCTGTTAAAAAGAAAATGAAATCTGCCACTATCGCTGAAGCTTTTAGGTTCTTTCACTAAAAACAAGCATTTTAGATGATAACCAAAAATTTCTAAAAAGTTTTTTTATAAACAATTTTTTGAAATTTAAAAAGAAAATTCAAAATAAAAAAATAATACTATATATTTTTAAAAAATTTTTTATCAAACCCATTTATAATTCTTTATAACGAAGTAAATTTGTGGGATTTTTGTCTATTTCTTTCTTCTCATCTTAGCTAAATTAAATTATTGTAATTTTGTGTTTAATTAGAAAGTATTAGTAAAGATTTTGTAGTAAATAATTAAAGTAAAATATTTTTTTACACTATAATTTTTTTGTGAAAAATGAACTAAAGACATATTTCTTAAAGACCATTTTTAATATTTAATAACTAATTATAATGTTATCTAAAAATAAGAAAATTTTTTGGTATTTTTGATTATTTCATTTTCAAATCTATTTTAAAAATTTTTTTTTAATTTTTTTTTGGTCATTCCTACACTCTATGGGTAAAGAATTTTGTTTTTTTTTTTTTAGTATATACATCAGGGCTAAACTATTTTATGGGAATATTTTTGTTTAATTAGAAAAATAATTATTGATCTAAATGTAATATGCATATAAAGAATTTAAACTAAAATTTTCTATATACTTTTGTTTATTGAAAATTAACACAAAATGACTATATTTATTAAAAAAACTATTGTATAATATAACTAAATTTTAATATCTTTTTTGTAAAACCAAAATAATATATAAAATTTTTTTCTATTGCTTTACATCTTGGTTTAAACTAATTTATTGTAATATTTGTATTTAATTAGAAAGTAAGTATGTATGTAAATCTAAACATGTTCTAAAGAATTTAAAATAAATATTAGAGAGAATATTTGTAGAAAAAGGGGTATTTCACTACTGGGCAGCAATTTGACTTGAATGGGTGTATCCAACACTTTCACCTTAACATTGCATCGTGTTTTTACTCGTGAAAAATCCACATATAACTGTCCATGTCCAAAAAACTGTTGTGACAAAAAAATCCCTACTTTCTTCAGTGTATGGCCTTAGGTTTTTTGATTGGTCATGGAAAAAGTAGACTTCACGGAAATTGTTGACGTTTAACTTGAAAGGTGAGGGCAGTTTCTTGATGGAGAAAAAATAAACCCTTTGGGAATAAACACCAAAATTTCCTTCTGCAGCCCCAGTAATGATTTTTGCTTGAATAGATTGTCAAACAAAGTGATGACAATGAAGCGATTCCCATTGCAAAGACCTTTTATGCTGTTAAAGGTGTGCAAAAGCATGACAATGGTACCAATGTGTAATTTGGGGGCGATGATAAGGCTTTCCCCTTTGGGTGTGAGTGAATTTAAAAATTCCACTGGATATTGGTCTGAATCTTCAGTCTGAATGGAATCTTCACTAATGTACTCAGTGTATTCCCCAGCAATGCAATCCATAACCTGAGAGTTCACCATTTCCACATGGACATTTTTAGGACAAAGATTGTCATGTGATGCAGCAATGTGAATGCTTTCATTGTTATATTTTACATTTACATACTGATAGATATATCTAAAGAATTTAAAATAAAATATTCTTATAGACAATATTTTTTGTAAAGACTTTTTCTGAATGGGGCAGCAACTTTTCCTTTAATGGGTGTATGCATTACTTTCACCTTAACAATACATCTTCTTTTCAGTCGTGAAAAAGCCACATATAACTGTCCATTTTCCAAAAAGGGGTTGTTGGGCAAAATCCCTAACTTTCTCCAGTGTATGGCCTTGGGATTTGTTGATGGTCATTGGAAACGTAGACTTTACGGTAAATTTTCGATGTCTTAACTTAAAAGGTAAAGCAGTCTATGATGGAGATAAATAAAATCCTTGAAAGTAAACACCACATTTTCCTTCTGCAGACCCAAACTGACTTTTGCTTGAATGAGATTGTCAAACAAAGTGATCACAATGAAGCGTTCCCATTGCAAAGGACCTTTTATGCTGTTAAAGGTGTGCAAAAGCATGACAATAGTCCCAAATTTGTGTAATTTGAGGCGATGATAAGGCATTCCCATTGGTGTGATTTAATTTAAAAATTCCATTGGATATTGGTTGAATCTTCAGTCTGAATGGAATCATCACTAATGTACTCAGTGAATTCCCCAAAGCAAGCAATCCATAACCTGAGAGTTTCCACATTTCCACATGGACTTTTTTAGGACAAAGATTGTCATGTGATGCAGCAATGTGAATTTGCTTTCATTGTTATATCCATCATGTATGTAAATGTAATATAATCAAAAGGGAATTTAAGATAAAATATTCTTATAGACAATATTTTTAGTAAAGACTTTTTCAGAATTAGGCACCAATTTTCCCTTGAATGGGTGTAATCCAGCACTTTCACCTTAACATTACATCGCCTTTTCACTCGTGAAAAAGCCAATATAACTGTCCATGTCCAAAAACAGGTTCTGGCAAAAAAATCCCTACTTTCTCCAGTTTTTGGGCCCTTTGGGGATTTGTTGATGGTCATGGCAAAAGCAGGCTTCAAGGGAAATTGTCGACGTCTTTAACTTGAAAGGTAATCCAGTCTCTGATGGAGATAAATCAATCCTTGGAATAAACACACATTTCCTTCTGCAGAGCCAGTAATGACTTTTGCTTGAATCAGATTGTCAAACAAAGCAATGACAATCAAGCGAGTCCCATTGAAAGACCTTTTCTGCTTTTTAAAGTTGCGCAAAAGCATGACAATGGTACCGATTTTTAATTTGAGGCGATGAGAAGGCATTCCCGTTGGTGTGAGTGAATTTAAAAATTCCACTGGATATTGATCTGGATCTTCAGTCTCATCAGGATCAATGGAATCATCACTAATGTATTCAGTGTATTCACCACAATGCAATCCATGCCCTTAGAGTTCACCATATCCACATGGTCATTTTTAGGGCAAAGAACGGGCATGTGATGCAGCAATCTGAATGCTTTCATTGTTATCTACATCAATGGGCAATGTTTTTTACCAAAATATAGCAAGAATGATTTTAGCCAGTGCAGATCATGTCTTGTGGGATTTCAATGGTATCATCTCCAAGGTTGAAATCATTGGGCAATTCCCATTTCCAGTTGAAGTAACCAACGGCTATAATCAGGTTCAATGGAGCGCATATTGTTGGAAAGTGGCAATTGAGTGAAAAAAAATGCCATTGTCGTGAGTATTTAATACAACTCTCTATAATGTCAGTTCTTGTACCATGTGGATGATAGGCAGACACTGTCGAAAGTCTCCTCCCAAACAATGACTTTCCCCCAAAAGGTGTTGTATTTTTCTTGGAGATATCTGTTGTCATGACATCCCGTAAAAGTTGATCAATCACATGCAATGCATATTTAGATAACAGAGTGGACTCGTCAATAATGAAAAGTTTGGTACTTTTCAAATGTTGTGCAGCATCTGTATCATTTTTAATCCTTGAAACGGAAGTTTCATTGATTGGAATTGGTAAATTTCCCTAAAGTGAATGGATGGTTCTTCCTCCTTGCAGTACGTTAGCTGCAATCCCTGTACTGGCTGCAGGTGAGACCCAAATTTCGCCTTCTCCTCTTAGTTCATGAATTAATAAATCATACAGATATGTTTTGCCACTGCCACCTGGACCGTCAATGAAAAAGCACTTAGGTTGTCCACTTCTATCGTGTAAAGCTTGTTGATCGCATCATAGGCCAAAAGTTGGTGGTCATTTTAAAGTAGCTTTCATTTGCTGAGCTCTTCTTAACTCATCATCCTTGTTGTTAGTGGAGCGATGTATGGCTTTCTTTTTGGTCGTGGTAGATTAAAATCAGTAAAAGTTTTGCCATGAAATTTTAGAATAGTTTGGACATCAGTCATAGCATATTCCTTCACAATTCTCACACTCCTCAGTGTTGGAGTGATATGCATGGAAAGTAGTTTGGATAAAGTCTTGTTTAAATTCTTTCCACAACTCCAATGGATGAGTGGAGGACCAAAAATACATATATATGCGAACATATCACGAAGCTGTGCAGCATGTTGAGAACCCACAGGACCAATAAAGTATTTCTCCAAACAGTGTCATCGAAGAGCAATCCAAGGGCTAATGCTGCCTCTTTGAAAGTTGAGTATGTCACTTCATTAACAGTCTTAATGTTGTCAAAACTTGTTGCTCCTTTGCATGCGAAAACAACAACCTCAAATAGTACCGTTCTTGATCTTTCATACTAACAGTATACATTCTTCCAATCACTGAAGAACCTCCTCGCTTTCTAACTTCCCATGCACCTTCTTTCCAAACATAGTGCTCGGGAAATTTTGGGCGGTAGAAGTAATCATGAGCATGCGGGTTACTCTCATTCAGCTCAAAGTAGCCCATCAGAGTAGATTTTCTGTGCATTGTGCAACTGATGTCGTCAACAGAGTCACCCTCATAAAAATAAAGCGGTTGAGAATGTGGGAGATGTACGGCCAGGCGAATAATGGAGTGCGTTTGTCTATGCATCGGGAAAGCAAATATTCGCCAAGCTGCCTCCGGTGCACTCACGTATCTTGAATCCATAAATTGATGTGTTTCATCTGGTGAATATTGGTTTGGCAAATTTCAAGATTGGCTTTATCATGTCCTTTGTAACATATTTGAATAGGTATTTTACACTTTGAATGGAAGCACATACCTAAAACATTAATATGACACTTGTATGTTAATAGTAGGTAAGGGTTATAGGGAACAACCCAAGAATTATCAATCATCTTTGAACGGATTTGAAAGGATGATCCTTCCTTTTTGATAAGTAGGGTATGCATCCTTAGCTATGAGTGTTCTTGGTTGGAAATCTTTAGGAAAACCTTTCTTACACTTGCCAAGATCCATACATGGAGAATTGGGGTTGTGTTGACCACAGGGTCCATGAATCATGTGTTGCATCACAATGTCATGGAGCAGAGGGTATTTCTTCTGGATCAGGGATTTCAGCCCCAAACTATATTATCCACTTCACCTCAGTTCTTAGTTTGGATTTGTATCCAGAATGATCAAAATATGAGCGTGTGGTAGGCCACGTTTTGGAATTCAATCACATGAACCATTGCACAAACTTTGCCAAATAATCCAGTGTTTAAATTTTTTTTAATAGGGCTTCCAGTTTAATTCTGAAGACACGGGCCACTAAATCAGGTCTATGTTCCACACGCTTTCCATGGCTCTAAATTGTTTGTAATCCCCTCCATTTAGGATTACAGGTCATGGTTACAAAAAGATTCTGTCGTCCCCAAATTTAGTCCCCAATAGCCATGGCATCCTGATAGCGTTGCTGCATGTTTCTGGGACTGCCTTCAAAGAAGAGGTTAAAATGACCGTCTTACCAATGGAATACCTTTCTCAACAGATTGTTTCAGAAGATGTTCCTGGAGTACGCAATAATCCTCCACTTTTAATCCTTTTGATGATGACGGATAAAATTTAAGCGATTAGCCTCGATTTTCACATACGCATCCACTAAGTACTGCTGTGTTAGTTTGCCACCTTCAGGACAGGATTGAACTGATTCCGTACAGACAGCAAATAGCAGTAATACTGGAGCTGTGTAAACCGGCGTTGACTTTTGCCTTGATGCTTGAGTCCCTCATGCCAGCCTTGTTCTCCATGAGGAAAAAAAAAAGGATAGAGTAATGCATCTAAAATTGCTGTGTAGAATACTGACTTGCTGTGTTTTTTGGCCAAGGGGGTTTTTTGGATCAGGTTTCAAATGAATTAAAATGTCTCTATTGAATGGTGGCTCTCCATCAGCATTTTCAAAGACCACAGCAACTTCATTGGCAGTAGGATTGTTATAGCGTCTGGGTCTTGGCCTCTGTCTTGTTTAATGGCCATGATAATATTTGGCATTTTGTTTCCATGTTCTACTGCCTTCTGTTCTTCTTCTAATTCAACTTGACGTAGCATTTTTGTAGGCCGAAACAAAGGGATTAATAATTATCCAATTGAAGAGCAATGAACTCATTAAAGTAGGATTACATTTAACATTTTCTGGAGACTGTAGCCCTTGGTCTGTTAGCGCTTTTGAGTATCTAAAATGTACAGTTGTGATATGCTGGAGTTTGATCTGAGCAGGATGGAGTTTTTCCAGTGCGATGATAAATTTGCCCATTAATACGAAAGCAGTATGGTCCATGCCAGGGGTAGAGAAACTGGGCACCCATGGAGGCAAAAGCAAAAGAACTATTAATGCTCCTTATATTCTCCATCAAAATTTTGACTGTACTCACTCTCTCCTTTCAGCAGGCGTTGGAAACACGTGGGGGATTGAGGTAATGGTACCTTTACTTTTCCCCTTTTGGCAACAAAGAGTAAACTGTTGATCTGATGGTTCGTTCAGCAGTAAAATGTCGAGCCTCACCCAAAGTTCACATATTACATTCATGAAACCACAGAATGTTCTGCAATAACATGATCCTGATCAATAAACCCCTTTGATGTAGGAGAGGTGAATAAATTTAAAGTAGAAATTTATTATGTAATCCTACATAATGAGACGTGGAAGGGATGTAGATTCCAAACATTCAATAAATGAAGAAGTGGAATATATATTCCCCTTCTGCCTGTTGCAATATAGAAGTGGAAGAAGAAGTTTGGCGTTCTTCAGACGTAATGTAGCCAAATGGGCCAAGTGGACTTGTCTAGATGTAGGAGATTCTGTATCTTGACGCTCTGTCTTTTCCTTTTAAGCCTTAAAATTTTACACTGTTTGCTGTATGGCGTCTCCTCAGCACAGTGTTTTCGTTTTGATGTGGCCTTGCGATGGCAGTAAAGGCTGTTCAGTTGTAGTCAAGATAGTAGAAGAAGGGTTGGCAGGAGTTGAGCATCAGACAAAGAGGTGGCAGCAGTCAGAGAATCAGATGAAGAGGTGGCAGCAGTCTGAGGATCAGACGAAGAGGTGGAAGCAGTTGAGGATCAGACGGATCCCCTGCAGGCATTAACTTTTTCTGTTTGCGTCGTTGAGGCAGAGCCCATTGATTTTTTGCCTAATCGTTCTGTCCTTCCTTCTAAAGACTGTATTGAAAGGGGTGTTTTCAAAGCAGACTTTTCCTTGTCCAAGGGAAGTCGTCTTTCTTCAGAACTCTCCTCCACCCCCTTCTTGCGCATACGCACAGACACCTTGCGAACCTTTCCTTTTTTGATTTCCATAGAGGTAATGGGAGGTGTTAAAGGCAGTTCACTGGTTTTAAAATGTCAGTACACGAAAAGGCTGGAGTAGCATCTGTGTCAGACGGTTCTTCAGTGACTGGAATTTTTGTTTGTTTTGCATGTAGAACGCGCAGTCATGGCTCTTGTTTCCATTTGTTGGCTTGTTTTTTCAGAAGACACTCCCGAAATACGTGTATGTAAAGCGGTCTTTGCAGCATCCAACGAAAAACGTCTCAGTGGAGAAGAGAGTTTACAAAACGTTTGAGTTTAGCAGCCTTAGCCCAAATCTAACCGAATACGTCTCTCTGCAGAAGTCTCATTTGCTTTACGTTTGGCGTGAGCAGCCTTAACACGATCTAAGGAATACGTCTCCTTTTAAGGTCTCTTCAGCAAGGCGTTTTGCCTTAGCAGCCTTATCACTATCTAGCGAAGACCCCTTTGTCTTCTGAAGTCTCCTTTGCAGTACGTTTCTCCTTAGCAGCCTTACGCAGATCTAAACGAACACGTTTCTTTTCCAAACTCTCCTCTGCAATGCTTTTAGCTTTAGAGCCTTATCTTGATCTAACCGACGGCGTCCTGTTCCAAAGTTTTCTCTGCACGCTTCTTCTTCGGGGTAGATGCAGCCTCCTTGGCAAGAGTGATATTTTGTGTTGGAGAGCTCATCTTTGTAAGAATAGTCAGTGAATCAAATGCAAAATGAGCTAGAGTGTGTTAGTTAAGGAAACAATGAATACTAACTGTGTAAACAGACAAAAACAATAAAACTAAAGTATGGTTTTCCAAAACCTGTTATAATGAAATGATAGACTTATTTAAAGTAAAAACAAAGATGTAATGATGTTAACTGTATGGAGTATTGAATGGCAATGAGTGTGTTAAAATTCCTTAAAAACTGCAGTGAAGGCAAAACAAATGAATGTAAGGACCCTTTCCGATACACGGTATCAAAGCAAATTTTCAACATTGTAATAAAAACGTTAATAGAAGCAGGATGACATCAATTTCTGCATAACCACCAGCAAGGTTGTTGTTTCATAAGGTGTTGAAAAATAGCAGAGTTACGGTTAATTTCTACCAAGAACTGAAGGTTTTGGTATTATAGCAGAAGTAGTGGTTTTTATTTTTGTTGGTGGAATAGGGAAACAGCGGCCTTAACGTGAAGTATGAAATGGCAGAATGTGACAAAGCAGGGTGAAAAAAGAAAATAAGGCAACTTGCGTATGAGATATTGTAAGAGTCAGGTCAATGTAAAAAGTAACGTAAATGCGGTGATGTAGTGTAACGTTACGCAACTACAGCGCTGGTGACGGGTATGGAGAAATCGCGTTTAAAATTTAAATCTTAGCCCATGTTATAAAAGTATGTAATGTGCATATAAATGGAGTGTGAAAGGGGACCCAGTCAGAATAGAGTGTAAAATATTTGGTATGTAAAAGTAGTGAATATCCTACGGGATGACAGAGACTTTGACATGAGCATTAATTTCAAATAGCATCATAAGCGTTGGAAAAAAAAGCATCTGGCGATGTGGCGCTAGCCACAGCATAACTGCAGGACTTGCAAGCGTTTACGTGAATCCCCATACTCATTATAATCGGCCCTAATAGTCAGTATCTATTTATTTGCAGCGGTGCAGCAATTTGGATTTTGCACTTGTAGCAGGTCGTGTATGGAAAAAAAAAGATGGGTGACCACGCTTTTTATGGTGGCGGGAGCTGTGGCAAGTTCCCCCATACGTACAATGGGGATTAGCGGAACGACACTGCAAGTGCAGCAGTTATGCGGTGGCAATGCAGGAAAGCAAGCGGATGCAATTCTGTCAGGACATCTAGTGCAATTTTTAAATAAACCCGCTGATGTGAACTGGGCAGGTAGCATTACCACCAAACTGTTAAAAATAAGACAGGTAGTAGTGCAACAGAGTCATTACTATGAAAAAATATTAAAAATTGACATATAATGGGTTAACGTACTTGTAACCGTGTGATGACTGACTCCTAACTCCAAAAAAAGAGTCAAAGAGCCTGTAAGTAGTTAATATAGCATTGGCACGCATAAAAAATACTGGACGATTAATAAAAATAAAAATAGTATTAAAGTATTTAGTAATGAAATGCCAGTAGTAGACCACATAGTGACATAGACAGTGAATAGGCCAAACAATAGAAGACTTTAAATTTGTAGCACTTACATCCTATAAAAGAGTGTGGATGTTAAAATAAATTTCAAATAGTATAGAAGAGTTTAAATTGCAAATGTCTGACTACAGCACCTAGTAACACAGTTAGTGAATAGCAAATGAAAGTAGGGGGTTAATGTAGCATTTCAAACCCCTATAAAACATAGTGTCGGAAAAACAAAATGGCAAATGGCATAGAAGAGGATAATGTATAAATACCTTAGTGGACCACATAGTGAGATAGCAAGTGGGGCAGAAATAGAATAGAACGGGTTAATGTACAAATTGCCTTAGAGCCCTTTCACATCAGCTCTTTAGATAAAATTGCGTAGATGCAGTGAAAAAAATGCATCTGCTGCGATAGCCACATTAACATTGCAGTTGCAGTGCGGTAGCGGTAATCCCTATAGAAACCATAAGGGGACTTGCGGCCACTGCGATTTAGCAGTTGCGTCAAGTGTTGCTACAAAAAAAAATGAACTTGGCGCACCTGCCGCAAGTATTCCTATAGTTTGTATGGGTATTCCCGCAACAGCGCAGCAAGTGCAAGGTTTAATCGGCAATCGCAGCAGATGGGTTTTTTTCTGGCCATGTGTGGTGAAGTTGTAAAATCACAGATGTCCAGCACATAGTGACACAGTTATTGAATAGCAAACAGAATAGAAGGGGTTAATGTATGAGTTTAAACCCTATAAAATAGTCATGGTGCAACTAAAATAGAAAAGGCATAGAAGAGGTTAATGTAAAATGTCCTTAGTACAGCAGATAGTGAGATACGCAGTGTGGCACTAATAGAATAGAAGGGGTTACTATAAAAAAGGCCGTAGTACAGCAGATAGTGAGATAGGCAGTGTAGCACTAATATAATAGAAAGGGTTAATATTAAAATGGCCGTAGTACAGCACATAGTGAGATAGGCAGTGTAGCACTAATAGAATAGAAAGGGTTGATATAAAAATGGCCGTAGTACAGCACATAGTGAGATAGGCAGTGTAGCACTAATAGAATAGAAAGGGTTATATAAAAAAGGGCGTAGTACAGCACATAGTGAGATAGGCAGTGTAGCACTAATAGAATAGAAAGGGTTAATATTAAAATGGCCGTAGTACAGCAGATAGTGAGATAGGCAGTGTGGCACTAATAGAATAGAAAGGGTTAATATTAAAATGGCCGTTTGTACAGCACATAGTGAGATAGGCAGTGTAGCACTAATAGAATAGAAGGGTTCATATTAAAAAAAGGCCGTAGTACAGCACATAGTGAGATAGGCAGTGTGGCATAATAGAATAGAAAGGGTTAATATTAAAATGGCCGTAGTACAGCAGATAGTGAGATAGGCAGTGTAGGAGTAATAGAATAGAAAGGGTTACTATAAAAAAGGCCGTAGTACAGCAGATAGTGAGATACGCAGTGTAGCACTAATAGAATAGAAGGGGTTAATATTAAAATGGCCGTAGTACAGGAGATAGTGAGATAGGCAGGGTGGCACTAATAGGATAGAAAGGGTTAATATTAAAATGGCCGTAGTACAGCACATAGTGAGATAGGCAGTGTAGCACTAATAGAATAGAAGGGGTTAATATTAAAATGGCCGTAGTACAGCACATAGTGAGATAGGCAGTGTGGCACTAATAGAATAGAAAGGGTTAATATTAAAATGGCCGTAATACAGCAGATAGTGAGATAGGGAGTGTAGGAGTAATAGAATAGAAAGGGTTACTATAAAAAAGGCCGTAGTACAGCAGATAGTGAGATAGGCAGTGTAGCACTAATAGAATAGAAGGGGTTAATATTAAAATGGCCGTAGTACAGCACATAGTGAGATAGGCAGTGTAGCACTAATAGAATAGAAAGGGTTCATATTAAAAAGGCCGTAGTACAGCACATAGTGAGATAGGCAGTGTGGCACTAATAGAATAGAAAGGGTTAATATTAAAATGGCCGTAGTACAGCACATAGTGAGATAGGCAGTGTAGCACTAATAGAATAGAAAGGGTTCATATTAAAAAGGCCGTAGTAAAGCACATAGTGAGATAGGCAGTGTAGCACTAATAGAATAGAAGGGGTTAATATTAAAATGGCCGTAGTACAGCACATAGTGAGATAGGCAGTGTGGCACTAATAGAATAGAAAGGGTTCATATAAAAAAGGCCGTAGTACAGCACATAGTGAGATAGGCAGTGTGGCACTAATAGAATAGAAAGGGTTAATATTAAAATGGCCGTAGTACAGCAGATAGTGAGATAGGAGTGTAGGAGTAATAGATAGAAAGGGTTAATATTAAAATGGCCGTAGTACAGCACATAGTGAGATAGGCAGTGTAGCACTAATAGAATAGAAGGGGTTAATATTAAAATGGCCGTAGTACAGCACATAGTGAGATAGGCAGTGTGGCACTAATAGAATAGAAAGGGTTCATATAAAAAAGGCCGTAGTACAGCAAATAGTGAGATAGGCAGTGTGGCACTAATAGAATAGAAAGGGTTAATATTAAAATGGCCTTTAGTACAGCAGATAGTGAGATAGGGAGTGTAGGATTTAATAGAATAGAAAGGGTTACTATAAAAAAGGCCGTAGTACAGCAGTTTAGTGAGATAGGCAGTTGTAGCACTAATAGAATAGAAGGGGTTAATATTAAAATGGCCGTAGTACAGCAGATTGTGAGATACGCAGTGTAGCACTAATAGAATGAAGGGGTTTAATATAAAAAAGGCCGTAGTAGAGCAGATAGTGAGATACACAGTGTAGGAGTATAGAATAGAAAGGGTTAATATTAAAATGGCCGTAGTACAGTATATAGTGAGATAGGCAGTGTAGCACTAATAGAATAGAAAGGGTTAATATAAAAAAGGGGATAGTACAGCAGATAGTAAGATAGGCAGTGTAGCACTAATAGAATAAAAGGGTTAATATTAAAATGGCCGTAGTAGAGAACATAGTGAGATAGGCAGTGTGGCACTAATAGAATAGAAGGGTTAATATAAAAAAGGCGCTAGTACAGCAGATAGTGAGATAGGCAGTGTAGCAGTAATAGAATGAAAGGGTTAATATTAAAATGGCCTTAGTAGAGCAGATAGTGAGATAGGCAGTGGGGGCAGTAATAGAATAGAAGGGGTTAATATTAAAATGGCCTTAGTACTGCACATAGTCAGATAGCAAATGGAGGGAAATAGAATAGAAGGGGTTAATAAAGTATGAAAAGAAGAGGGCACTATGGATAAATGTAGCTGATATGTAATTTGTAAAAACAAAGGGTTAATATAAGCATAGGCATTAGGAATGTATACTCTGTTGTGAGATTGTACTGTGAAAACAGCTTTTTCACTTTTTCATTGTGCACCAATTCAAATTTCCCGCTCTAAGATGGCCGACGCGAAATCTTCATTCATAAAATGGCGTAGACTTCAGCCGCCGTGTGATTGCCATCGGATCTTCATACACAGGGCGCCGTCAATCCGGTTGGTCGGCGCTATTGTGTGAAGATGCCGCTGTCCAATCACAACTCAGCGGGGCGGAGCTACAAACTTCCAGCCGGCCGAACGGCATATCCGAAAATCGTACCAGGCGCTCGGCAAGAAAAGTTTCGAAGTCCCCGCTGTGCGGTGACCAATCGGAATCAAAGCGCCATAAACAACAACCAATCAGAATCGCGCCTCATTTCTCAATGGATGTCTATGGGAAGTCGACATCCAATGAGAATCGCGGCGGCAATTTTTGAAAATGCACGGAACTTTCCTTGCCGAGCCCCTGGTGCGATTTTCGGACACGTCGTTCGGGAGAGTGGAAGTCTATAGCTCCGCCCCGCTGAGTTGTGATAGGACAGCGGCATCTTCAACAATAGCGCCGACCAACCGGATTGACGGCGCCATGTGTATGAAGATTCCGCTGGCCAATCACACGGCGGCTGAAGTCTAGCGGCATTTTATGAATGAAGATTTCGCGTCGGCCATCTTAGAGCGGCGAGTTGTACGGGCGGCGCCTGAATGCATGTTCGGACACAGCGGTCTCATAGACCGCGGAGGCCGCTAGAAGCGCCGAAGTTTGCGCTTGTAGCGCAGAAGTCGGCGCTTGCAGCGGCGAAGTGTCCGAAACTGTGGCGCACGCTCCATGCAGCGGCGATTGGCGCTGCATGGCCCAAAATAGTAAAAGTGGTGAAAATTAAAGATAGTAAAAAAGAGGTGAAAATAAAAAATACTCCACATCAGGACTATAGGCTCTGATGTGAAAAGGTAGATTGTCCAAAGGATATCTTAGCTGATCAATGGTAGATCCCGATCCGGCGCTTGCTTCCCGACGTCCCGCACGAAGGATGGATATCTCGGTCAAATGTAGTCGAAGAGACGGTCCAGCGGTAGCTTCTCGTTGTCCTCGGAAAGACCCTCACGAAGGATGGATTTCTCGGCAGAAATATAATCCAACAGATAGTCCAGCGATAGGTTCTCGTTCTCCCACAAAGAGGATTCAAAGAGGTTGAAGATTCAAAGTTCGCGCTATAAATAAGCGGGCTTATCTGATTGGAGGGCGGCAACTTCAGAAAGCTGGCGCCATGAATGTGATTGGTCGCTATGTATTTTCAAAAAAGGCGCGGCGATTGTGATTGGACGGCGCCTTCTATGGAGATAGATAGACAAAGGAGGCGATTTTATGGCCGAGCCGCTGGTTCTATTTGCGGGCAGACGACTCGGCTTAGAGCCATCATTCGACGGGGCCGGAAAGTGTCAATCAGCGAATCGCGGCATAAATACCGTATTAGCAACGACTGTGTGTGTTTTTATTTTTTTTTTTGTTTGCATAATTTTTTTTTATTAATTTTTTTGGTTATTTTTTTATTATTTTGAATATTTTTTGAATATTTTTTTTTTATTATTAAAAATTTTTATAAATTTTTTTTCATTATTATGTTTTTTTATTTTTATTATTTTTTTATAATTATTTAAATTTTTTTTTTATTTTTGTATTATTTTTTTTTTTTTTTTAATAATTGTTTTTATTATTCAAATTTTTATAATATTTTTTTCATTATTATTTTTAATTTTTTTTTTTATTATTTTTTTTATTATTTTTTAATTATTTATTTATTTTTTTTTTTATAATTTTTTTTTTTTTTTAAATAATTTTTTTTATTATTAAAATTTTTATAATTTTTGTTTTAATTATTATGTTTTTTTTTTTTTTTTTTTTTATTTTTTTATTATTTTTTAATTATTTTTAAAATATTTTTTTTATTATTTTAATTTATTTATTTTTTTTAAGTCAGACTGAGACACAGTTCTCATTCAGGTCCGCCTTTTTTTTATTTTTTTATTATTATTTTTATTTAATTATTTATTATTTTTTATGATTTTTTAATTATTTTTTAATTATTTTTAAATTATTTTTTTTATTATTTAATTTATTTTTTTTTTAAGTTAGACGGAGACACAGTTCTCATTCATGTCCGCCTTTTTTTTATTTTTTTATTATTATTTTTATTTAATTATTTATTATTTTTTAATGATTTTTTTATTATTTTTAATTATTTTTAAATTATTTTTTTTATTATTTAATTTATTTATTTTTTTTAAGTTAGACGGAGACACAGTTCTCATTCAGGTCCGCCTTTTTTTATTTTTTTATTATTATTTTTATTTAATTATTTATTATTTTTTAATGATTTTTTTATTATTTTTTTATTATTTTTAAATTATTTTTTTTATTATTTATTTTATTTTTTTTTTTTTAAGTTAGACGGAGACACAGTTCTCATTCAGGTCCGCCTTTTTTTTATTTTTTTATTATTATTTTTATTTAATTATTTATTATTTTTTAATGATTTTTTTATTATTTTTTAATTATTTTTAAATTATTTTTTTTTATTATTTAATTTATTATTTTTTTTAAGTTAGACGGAGACACAGTTCTCATTCAGGTCCGCCTTTTTTTTTATTTTTTTATTATTATTTTTATTTAATTATTTATTATTTTTTAATGATTTTTTTATTATTTTTTAATTATTTTTAAATTATTTTTTTTATTATTTAATTTATTTATTTTTTTAAGTTAGACGGAGACACAGTTCTCATTCAGGTCCGCCTTTTTTTTATTTTTTTATTATTATTTTTATTTAATTATTTATTATTTTTTAATGATTTTTTTATTTTTTTTTTAATTATTTTTAAATTATTGTTTTTATTATTTAATTTATTTATTTTTTTAAGTTAGACGGAGACACAGTTTCATTCAGGTCCGCTTTTTTTTTATTTTTTTATTATTATTTTTATTTAATTATTTATTATTTTGTAATGATTTTTTTATTATTTTTTTTTATTTTTTAAATTATTTTTTTTATTATTTAATTTATTTATTTTTTTAAGTCAGAGTGAGACGCAGTTCTCATTCAGGTCCGCCTTTTTTTTTGCCATTGACATACATTATCCGGTGTGTCGGCGATTTTATGCCGGCCCTGGTTCTATTTGTCGGCCCTAAAATCGCGGACACACCGCTAAATGCATGTCTATGGGCAGTGAGCTCGAATTTTGATTGGTCGGCGTTGAATCCGAAATCGGGCTGACTGCCCATAGAGATGCATTAGCGGTGTGTCCGCGATTTTAGGGCCGACAAATAGAACCAGGTGGGCGGCCATAAAATCGCCGACACACCGGTAATGTATGTCAATGGGGGAAAAAAAAGGCGGACCTGAATGACAACTGCGTCTCAGTTTTGAGGGGCTTTCTGATTGGCTGAGGGCAGTATACAGCGACAATCAGAAGAGGGCCTCAGATCTCATTGAGGTAGAATGGGGGATTTTTCTTCCATTCTATCTTAATGAGAAGGAAGAGGACGTCGGAGGTGGAAGATCCCGGGGCCAGACGAAGAGGCGGAGATGGCGGAAAGAAGAGAGAAGACCCCGGGGCCAGAGGAAGAGGACGCCTGGCCGACGGAGGACTTGTGGATCGGACGGACGATCAGATGACTTGAAGGCATGTAAGTGATCGACGGGGACGTAGCTAGGGCACGGGGGGGCTTCTGGTGTAGGGCCGCGGCGGTGTTAGCGACAGCGGCGGGCATAGGTGCGGCGGGTCGGGGCTTAGGGTGTAGGGTGTGCGGCGGTGTTAGCGAGAGCGGCGTGCATAGGTGCGGCGGGTAGGGGCTTAGGGTGTAGGGGTGCGGCGGTGTTAGCGACAGCGGCGGGCATAGATGCGGCGGGTCGGGGCTTAGGGTGTAGGGGTGCGGCGGGTTTTTACCGACAGCGGCGGGCATAGGTGCGGCGGGTCGGGGCTTAGGGTTGTAGGGGTGCGGCGGTGTTAGCGACAGTGGCGGGCATAGGTTGCGGCGGGTCAGGGCTTAGGGTGTAGGGGTGCGGCGGTTGTTAGCGACAGCGGGGGGCATAGGTGCGGCGGGTCGGGGCTTAGGGTGTAGGGGGGGCGGCGGTGTTAGCGACAGCGGCGGGCATAGGTGCGGCGGGTCGGGGCTTAGGGTGTAGGGGTGCGGCGGTGTTAGCGACAGCGGCGGGCATAGGTGCGGCGGGTCGGGGCTTAGGGTGTAGGGGTGCGGCGGTGTTAGCGACAGCGGCGGGCATAGGTGCGGGGGTCGGGGCTTAGGGTGTAGGGGTGCGGCGGTGTTCCCGACAGCGGCGGGCATAGGTGCGGCGGGTCGGGGCTTAGGGTGTAGGGGTGCGGCGGTGTTAGCGACAGCGGCGGGCATAGGTGCGGCGGGTCGGGGCTTGGGGTTTGTAGGGGTGCGGCGGTGTTAGCGACAGCAGCGGGCATAGGTGCGGCGGGTCGGGGCTTAGGGTGTAGGGGTGCGGCGGTGTTAGCGACAGTGGCGGGCTTTAGGTGCGGCGGGTCGGGGCTTAGGGTGTAGGGGTGCGGCGGTGTTAGCGACAGCGGCGGGCATAGGTGCGGCGGGTCGGGGCTTAGGGTGTGGGGTGCGGCGGTGTTAGCGACAGCGGCGGGCATAGGTGCGGGGGGTCGGGGCTTAGGGTGTAGGGGTGCGGCGGTGTTACCGACAGCGGCGGGCATAGGTGCGGCGGGTCGGGGCTTAAGGGTGTGGGGGGTGGGGCGGGTGTTAGCGACAGCGGCGGGCATAGGTGCGGCGGGTCGGGGCTTAGGGTGTAGGGGTGCGGCGGTGTTAGCGACAGCGGCGGGCATAGGTGCGGCGGGTCGGGGCTTAGGGTGTAGGGGTGCGGCGGTGTTAGCGACAGCGGCGGCATGGGTGCGGCGGGTCGGGGCTTAGGGTGTAGGGGTGCGGCGGGTGTTAGCGACAGCGGCGGGCATAGGTGCGGCGGGTCGGGGCTTAGGGTGTAGGGGTGCGGCGGTGTTAGCGACAGCGGCGGGGCATAGGTGCGGCGGGGTCGGGGCTTAGGGTGTAGGGGAGCAGCGGCGGGGTAGTGTGTTAGAACGGCTGGAGGCTGTAGTGTACAGCGCGATGGTATACTACAGTCCCATGGCGCTTATGGGCATGGGACTGTAGTATACTATAGCGGTGTAGACTACAGCAGCAGCGGGGTAGTGTGTTAGAGCGGCAGGGGGCTGTAGTGTACAGCGCGATGGTATACTACAGTCCCATGGCGCTTATGGCATGGGACTGTAGTATACTATAGCGGTGTACACTACAGTAGTAGGGCTTCTGTGGCTTGGTTAGTGGTGGGTGACAGCGACTCGCAATGCCCGCTTCGTGGGCATTGCTTCGCGAGGCTACAATGACTCGCAATGCCGCTTTGCGGGCATTGCTTCGGGAGTCGCCGTGGCCGCGTAGCGGCCACGGGGAGAGTCCGGGAGAAGCAGCTCGGACTCGCTAACCAAGCCCACCGGAAAGCAGCGCCGCTCCGACGGAAGTCGCTACGGCAATTATATAATAGATACAGAATATGGAAATATGAGGGGTATATTTTACTTAAAACATAACTTACTCTGAATCTGCCATCTGCATGAATAAAGGTTTTATTTTTTTTTATTCTAATTTTTATTTTAATGTCTTAATTGAGAGACCGCACCAATGTTTATGAAAGTGATGTCAAGTACAAGAATATTGCTACATTGAATACTGAATGTGGTGATGGAGTGATTCCATAATAAAAAGAAAAAAAAATATCTGTGTAAATGCAGCAATACAATTTATGCCTTCAAAGCTTTGTGAATTTTGGTTTATTTTTATACATTTCATTTTTTGCCATTTTCTTAATCAATCCAATAAAATTATTTGTGTGATAACGTTAAAATTAGAGTAAAATACTCATTAACATCCAAGGATTGAAGAGTATTTGCACCTATGATATGATAATATTATACCCCATGAAGGACATGGTTAATAATGTATTATTATGTATTTTAATTTTGTTATTCTAAACACCAACCATATTAATGTTCTGATAATAATTGCATGGGTTTCATAACATATTACTTTTAAATTCTATTTTTAATTATATAGAGAAAATATTAAAGAGGACCTGTCAGCCCCCTGCTGCATGGAAAAGTAAATTCAGCACAGAATACAGAATGTCTGCTGCATTCAGGGAAGGGGTCCCACATGGCTCTAGCCCCTGTATCCTGAGAAATACACCTTTTTAAAAGCTTACAGATAAGAGATCTAATGGGTGGGATCTTATTACCAGGTCTTCGCTGCTGGCACAGTTCTCCTTCCTCCTCTGTGCATATTCAGCCCCTTGTATGTGAATGCTGCCGCCTCCTGTTCTGCCCTCCTCTGTCAATCACTCTGCCGCACAGTGCGGCATTGCATGATGTCAGCAGCAGAGCCCGCCCTGCTTTATGCTTTATTCAAACAGCAGGGTGGGAATCTGGTGCCTCCCTTCCATACATGCTGCATTCAGTGCTGCATTTACTTTGCCATGCAACAGGGGGGTAACAGGTCCTCTTTAATAAGAATAAAGAAGACTTTTGTGAATTTCCTTTTTGATTAATTTCTCAGTGAGTAGAACCCTTATTAATCTTAAGGCTACATCAGGTGGGAAAGAGTCACTGCTGTTTTATGTTAGCCATTGTAATGAATACAACAATAGTACATCACCTTTTTCTAAAAAAAAAAAAAAAGAAAATGATAATATTTTACTTTAAAAAAGTAACGTCAAAATCACTAAAGGTCTTACTCCATTCTTATCTTCTGTGTGCTGCTTGTTGTAAAAATGAAACCTGCCCTGACCAGCAGAAATGTTACTGTAAATTATGGTGGGAAAAGAATGAACTGACAGCATGTACCCCGCATAGTGCTGACAGGCTACAGAGCTAATGGAAAAAACCCTAAACGTGAGAGAATAGAAATAACACGGCTATAAAAAAAAGGGACTTTCAGGGGGAAAAAAGTGGGTTTACTTACATGTAAATTCTGATGAAAGTGCGGGTTTTGGGAAGGTTATGGACAATTTATTTTTTTTTTTTAAAATTTAATGTTTGAATTGTAGTCTGTAAATGATTATTAAGAAAGATGCCCTTAAACCCCTTTGGCATCACATCCAGTTTTTCCCCTTGTGCCAGATGAAAATCTTTTTTTTTTTAATTTTTCCCTTTTGGGTTGTGTACAAGAAGGCATAATTTTTATTTAAAAAAAAAATTGGCAACATAGTCATAAGAGGATATTTTTTTTTAAAAACTATCTTTTGACCCCGGTGTTGCCTGGACAAAGTAACTTTTTTTTACTTAAAAGCTGAGTGTTTTGTGTGTTATGTTTGTTAACTATACACATAAAAACCTGCCCCCCCCACACCAACCACAAAACCCCGGCCCCCCCCAACCCCAACTTTTCCCCCAAACCTCCCCCCCCCACCCCCCCCTGCCCCCACCCCAAAACATCCCTTATCCTCAAACCTGTCCCCCCGCACCCTCCTCAAATCTGCCCCCCCCCAAAAAATGCCACCTCTTTGCCCCCCTTTAAACCCTGCCCCCTCCAAACCTGCCCCCCCCAAAAAAGCCTCCCCCTAAACCCGCACTTCCCCCACACAAAAATGACAAACCTGCTCCCAAAAAAGCCTTCACAAACCAGCACCACTCTGCCCCACAAAAACCCCCACACCACCCCCTCCCCCCAAAAAACACCCCCGCTGCACTCGCACCCCACAAACCTCCCGCCCCCAAACCCCTCTATCCTCCCCCTGTCCGCACCCCCCACTGACCCTGAGTTAAAGGGGGTGTGTGTGCAAAATTTTGTGATTAAAGGGTGTGATGGTGTGAATTCCTTTCAAGCCCATACATTGTGAAGGGGCATGGCCCAAAAAAGGGGGTTTGGAGCTAAAAGGGGTGGGGCTATTTTGAACTGCGTGGGGCCCTTTTGTAGGGGGGGAACTATGACACAGCTTGTGGAGTGCAAAACAAGGGTACAGGAGTCACTTTACTCCAGAAATTCAGTGAGATCTCTGAATGATCCAATGTTTTTCCTAAATGACTGGTAATGATAAATAGAATCCACCTGTGCCCTAAAACAAGTCTCTGTATAAATGCACCCGTTTTTCTGATAGACTCAGGGTTTGTTTCATGTTTCAGAGAGCATCATGAAGACCAAAAGGGAAAAAACCAGGCAGGTTTCCCAAAATTTTGTTGTGGTGAAGTTTAAAGCCCGGGGGTTTTGGGTACAAAAAGTTTTTCCCCAAATTTTAAACATCTAAAAGGGCACTGTGCAAGTGATCATTTGAAATAGAAAGAGTAACAGACCACTGCAAATTTACTTTTGACCCCGCCCGTTCCTCTAAAATTTCATCTCGAACAAGGGAAAAAACTGAGTAGAGATGCAGCCATTTTGGCCCATGATCACTTGGATAACTGCAGAGATCTTAAAAGCTGAGGGGTTTTGGGCAGTTTGTCCCTAGGACAATAATCAGTTGTAAATGCAAAAATCTGGTTTATGAAAAAAGGGGCAAGAAGAAAAAATCAATTTTCAAAAAAAATTATAAAAATTTTATTTTGGGTTTGCATAAGCCCCCTGGGAGACCAAAGCATTTTAGAATTTAAAGGGGCTCTGGAGTGAAACCCAAATCGAACTTTTAGGGCACAATGCAAAAAATTTTATTTTTTCGAAAGGGAAAACCGCCCCCTTTCCCCCTCAAAAAAACCCCCTCCCCCCTGTAAACATGGTGGTGGCCCGCATTTAGGGTTTGGGCCGGGTTTTTTTTCAGCAGGGACAGGGAAAATTTTGGGTTTTTAAAAATTTAGGGGGGAAGATGGAAGAGCCCAAATTTGAGGAAAAATTTGGGAAAAAAAACCCAAAAGGGTTTTGCAAAAGAACCCCCGAGACGGGGGAAGGGGGGTTTTTTTCTTTCCCCCTAAACAATGATCCCAAACAAAAAAACCCCAAAAAATACAAGGGAAAAGGTTCCCCCAAAAAAAAACTTTTTCCCCGGTTTTAGAATGGCCCAAGGGCAAAATCCCGCCTAAACCCCAAACGAGAATCTGTGGAAAAAGCTAAAAAATGCTTTTTCCCCAAAAGCTCTCCACCCCAAACCCCCCCCTGATAGCTTTTTTTCAAGGGAAAAATGGGCAAGAATTTTAGTTTGGCGATGTGCAAAAATGATAGAGACATACCCCAAACTGTAATCGCAGGAAAAAAAGCGCAGCTAAAAAGTGTTAACTCAAGTGGGCCGAAAAATATTTTCACGCCCCCCTTTTTAGTTTTATATTTGTTAAAAAAAAATTTAAAATATGCAATAAAAAATTTTGTTAAATTCACGAATTTTTTGTCCCACGTTGTTGATTCTTCACAAAAAAATTAGAATTATATCTTTATTTTTTTAAGCCTGAAATTTGGCAAAAAGGGTGAAAAGTTCAAGGGTGCCGGGAATACTTTCCCCAATTTATACAAAAAAAATGG
>JARQOC010000786.1:0-60616 GCA_033576535.1 Allobates femoralis | reverse complement strand
ATGCATGAATCTGCTATCCCCAAATGTCCGTTCATCTATTATATAAAGCCAGAAGCCACTTCCGGCCAAACCCGAAGCCACTTCCGTAGTGTTGTGGTCGGATATTCGGCCAGCTCCACCCGCACAGCTCCACCCGCACAGGGGGACCAAGATGGCCACCCTATGCGGGAGGATCGCGGCGAGCCAGCCGGGAGACGAGTTGTTGCAGCCGCGGTAACTCCGGCACGTAGGTCCATTGCGAGTTTCCTGCCCCGGCGACGACCGACGAGAGCCGAGCGCCGTGGCCGAAAACAGAACCAAGGGCCCGGCCATGCATAGCTCTAAAGACCGCTATGTATCTCAATGGGAAGTGAGGCGCTATGCTCATTTGTCGGCGCAGCACACAGCGACCAATCAGCAGAGCGCCTCACTTACAGCGGTAAATTTGAAAATCAAAGTCCTCCATTATATCTCAATGGGAAGTGAGGCGCTATTCTCATTGGTCACTGTGTGCTGGCGCCGACTAATGAGAATAGCGCCTCACTTACAGCGGTAAATTTGAAACTCAAAGTCCTCCATTATATCTCAATGGGAAGTGAAGCGCTATGCTCATTGGTCGGCGACAGCACACAGCGACCAATGAGAATAGCGCCTCACTTCCCATTGAGATATAATGGAGGATTTTGAGTTTCACATTTACCACTGTAAGTGAGGCGCTATGCTCATTGGTCGGCGCCAGCACACAGCGACCAATGAGAATAGTGCCTCACTTCCCATTGAGATATAATGGAGGACTTTAACTTTCAAATTTACTGCTGTAAGTGAGGCGCTATTCTCATTGGTCGGCGCCAGCACACAGCGACCAATGAGAATAGCACCTCACTTCCCATTGAGATATAATAGAGGATTTTGAGTTTCACATTTAATGCTGTAAGTGAGGCGCTATTCTCATTGGTTGGCGCCAGCACACAGCGAACAATGAGAATAGCGCCTCACTTCCCATTGAGATATAATGGAGGACTTTGAGTTTCCAATTTACAGCTGTAAGTGAGGCGCTATTCTCATTGGTCGGCGCCAGCACACAGCGACCAATGAGAATAGCGCCTCACTTCCCATTGAGATATAATGGAGGACTTTGAGTTTCCAATTTACAGCTTTAAGTGAGGCGCTATTCTCATTGGTCGGCGGCAGCACACACCGACCAATGAGAATAGCGCCTCACTTCCCATTGAGATATAATGGAGGACTTTGAGTTTCACATTTACCGCTGCAAGTGAGCCGCTATTCTCAATGGTCGGCGCCAGCACACAGCGACCAATGAGAATAGTGCCTCACTTCCCATTGAGATATAATGGAGGACTTTGACTTTCAAATTTACCGCTGTAAGTGAGGTGCTATTCTCATTGCTCGGCGCCAGCACACAGCGACCAATGAGAATAGTGCCTCACTTCCCATTGAGATATAATAGAGGATTTTGAGTTTCACATTTACCGCTGTAAGTGAGGCGCTATTCTCATTGGTCGGCGCCAGCACACAGCGAACAATGAGAATAGCGCCTCACTTCCCATTGAGATATAATGGAGGACTTTGAGTTTCCAATTTACAGCTGTAAGTGAGGCGCTATTCTCATTGGTCGGCGCCAGCACACAGCGACCAATGAGAATAGTGCCTCACTTCCCATAGAGATATAATGGAGGACTTTGAGTTTCCAATTTACAGCTGTAAGTGAGGCGCTATTCTCATTGGTCGGCGGCAGCACACACCGACCAATGAGAATAGCGCCTCACTTCCCATTGAGATATAATGGAGGACTTTGAGTTTCACATTTACCGCTGCAAGTGAGCCGCTATTCTCATTGGTCGGCGCCAGCACACAGCGACCAATGAGAATATCGCCTCACTTCCCATTGGGATATAATCTATTTATATCTATCTATATCTATCTATCTATCTATCTATCTATCTATCTATCTATCTATCTATCTATCTCTATCTATCTATATCTATATCTATATCTATCTATCTATATCTAGCTATCTATCTTTATCTATATCTATATCTATCTATCTATCTATCTATCTATCTATATCTATCTATCTATATCTATCTATCTCTCTATCTATCTATCTTTATCTATATCTATCTATCTATCTCTATCTATCTATCTATCTCTATCTATATCTATCTATCTATATCTATCTATCTATCTATCTATCTATCTATCTATCTCTATCTATTTCTATCTATTCTATTATCTATCTGATCTATCTACTATCTATCTATATCTATCTCTATCTATCTATCTATCTATCTATCTCTATCTATCTTATCTATCTATCTCTATCTATCTATCTATCTATCTATCTATATCTATCTATCTATCTATCTATCTATCTATATATTATCTATCTATATCTATCTATATCTATATCTATCTATCTATCTATCTTATTTCTATCTATCTCTATCTATATATCTATTTATCTATCTATTATCTATCCATCTATCTACGGTATATCTATCTGTCTATCTATCTATCTATCTATCTATCTATCTATAAATCTATATCTATCTATCTATCTATATCTATATATATATATCTATATCTATCTATCTATATCTATCTATATCTATATCTATATCTATCTATATCTATCTGTCTATCTATCTATCTATCTATCTATCTATCTATCTATCTATATCTATCTATATCTATATCTATCTATATCTATATCTATCTATATCTATCTATCTATCTATCTCTATCTACCTATATCTATATCTATCTATATCTATCTATCTATCTATCGTTGCAGCCGCGGTAACCGCGGAAATTTTCGTCCATTATATCTCTATGGGAAGTGAGGCGCTATTCTGATTGGTCGCTGTGTGCTGCCGGCACCAATCATAATAGCGCTCACTTCCATAGAGATTATAATTTGACAAAAATTTGTCCATTATATCTCTATGGAATGAGGCGTATTTGATTGGTCGCCGTCACACATCACGACCAATGAATAGCGCCTCACTTTTCCATTGAGATATAATGGAGGACTTTGAGTTTCACATTTACCGCTGCAAGTGATCCTCTATTCTCATTGTCGGCCAGCACACAGCGACAATGGAATAGTGCCTCACTTCCATCTGACGATTATAGAGATTTTTGAGTTCACATTTACCGCTGTAAGTGAGCGCTATTTCATTATTCATCTGCGCATCACACAGCGAACAATGAGATATAGCCCTCACTTCCCATTGAGATATAATGGAGGACCTTTGAGTTATCCAATTTACAGCTTAAGTGAGGCGCTATTCTCATTGGTCGGCGCCAGCACACAGCGACCAATGAGAATAGCGCCTCACTTCCCATTGAGATATAATGGAGATTTGAGTTTCCAATATTACAGCTGAAGTGAGGCGCTATTCTCATTGGTCGCGGCAGCACACACGACCAATGAGAATAGCGCCTCACTTCCCATTGAGATATAATGGAGGACTTTGAGTTTCACATTTACCGCTGCAAGTGAGCCGCTATTCTCATTGGTCGGCGCCAGCACACAGCGACCAATGAGAATATCGCCTCACTTCCCATTGAGATATAATGAGGACTTTGATTTTCCCACATTTACCAGGTGCGCAAGCGACGCCGACCATTACATTGGTCCCACTCCCACTGAGATAATGAGAGAATATCGCATTACCCTTCCCATTGGATATTATTGGGACTTTGAGTATCCACATTCCGCTGCAAGTGAGCCGCTATTCTCATTGTCGGCGCCAGCACACAGCGACCAATGAGAATATCGCCTCACTTCCATTGGATTAATCTATTTATATCTATCTATATCTATCTATCTATCTATCTATCTCTATCTATCTATATCATATCTATATCTTCTATCTATATCTACTATCTATCTTTATCTATATCTATATCTACTATCTATCTATCTATAATATCTATCTTTATCTATCTATCTTTATCTATATCTATCTATCTTCTATTCTATTATCTATCTATCTATTCTATCTATTCTATCTATCTATCTATCTATATCTATCTATCTATCTATCTACTACTATCTATCTATCTATCTTATCTATCTATCTTCTACTATCTATCTTATTATCTTATCTATCTATCTATCTATCTATTATCTATCTATCTATCTATTCTATCTATCTATCTATTCTATCTATCTATCTATCTATCTATCTATCTATCTATTATCTCTATCTATTTATCTATATCTTATCTATCTATTATCTATACCTATTCTATCTTTCTATCTGATACATCATGTACATCATGAGAATCCTACTCACTCTCCATTGAGTATATATGAGCACTTTATCTATCTAATTTACCTATAATTATCCTATTACTCATTGTCTATATATAAAACGACTAACTGATATATCTATTCATTATATTATATAATACTTCAACTATTAATATCTATCTTCATTTCATCAATCTATCTACTATCGTATTATGCATCACTATACTATATAATCATTTTGATTCTATATCTATTTTGCGCTATTCTATTTCAATCACGTCAATCATATGAAATATGTCCTCATTCTATTAGATTATACATGGACCGGAACTGGATTTTCGTCCATATTTCATGGTAAGTGAGGCGCTATTCTGATTGGTCGGCTGAGCTGCACGGCGACCAATGCAGAATAGCGCCTCACTTCCATTGAGATATAATGGCAAATTGGTCCAATTTACTCTTAAGTGAGGCGCTATTCTATTGGTCGCCGTCAGCACACAGCGACCAATGAGAATAGCGCCTCACTTCCCATTGAGATATAATGGAGGACTTTGAGTTTCACATTTACCGCTGCAAGTGAGCCGCTATTCTCATTGGTCGGCGCCAGCACACAGCGACCAATGAGAATATCGCCTCACTTCCCATTGGGATATAATCTATTTATATCTATCTATATCTATCTATCTATCTATCTATCTATCTATCTATCTATCTATCTATCTATCTCTATCTATCTATATCTATCTATCTATATCTATATCTATATCTATCTATATCTAGCTATCTATCTTTATCTATATCTATATCTATCTATCTATCTATCTATATCTATCTATCTATATCTATCTATCTATATCTATCTATCTATCTATCTATCTATCTCTATCTATTTCTATCTATCTATATCTATCTATCTATCTATCTATCTACCTATCTATCTATATCTATCTCTATCTATCTATCTCTCTCTATCTATCTCTATCTATCTATATCTATCTATCTATCTATCTATCTATATCTATCTATCTATATCTATATCTATCTATATCTATATCTATCTATCTATCTATCTATCTATCTATCTATCTATCTATCTCTATCTATCTCTATCTATATATCTATTTATCTATCTATGTATCTATCCATCTATCTACGGTATATCTATCTGTCTATCTATCTATCTATAAATCTCTATCTATCTATCTATCTATATCTATATATATATATATCTATATCTATCTATCTATATCTATCTATATCTATATCTATATCTATCTATATCTATCTATATCTATCTGTCTATCTATCTATCTATCTATCTATCTATCTATATCTATATCTATCTATATCTATCTATCTATCTATCTATCTATCTATCTATCTCTATCTACCTATATCTATATCTATCTATATCTATCTATCTATCTATCGTTGCAGCCGCGGTAACCGCGCAAATTTTCGTCCATTATATCTCTATGGGAAGTGAGGCGCTATTCTGATTGGTCGCTGTGTGCTGCCGGCGACCAATCAGAATAGCGCCTCACTTCCCATAGAGATATAATGGACAAAAATTCGTCCATTATATCTCTATGGGAAGTGAGGCGCTATTCTGATTGGTCGCCGTCAGCACACAGCGACCAATCAGAATAGCGCCTCACTTAAAGCGGTAAATCTGAAATATTCCATGTATTTGAAGTATGGCGCCATAGAGCGCAGCGCTCTTCTGATTGGTCGCCGCCTTCAGCGCGCCCACCAGTCGGAAAAGCGGCGGCCGCTATGCCGCCATATTTGAAATATACTAAGTACAGTGTATTTGGAGCATGCCGCCATACAGCGCGCCGGCATTCTGATTGGTCAACACTGTGTGGAATCTATCAGCATTATTTAGACCTCCTTCATTCTGTCTTCCCATGTTTCTATAAAACAATTCAAAAAAGATAGTGTTAAAAGGTTCGTGTTTTTTAACCTATATTAAAAACAAGCCGTGGTTAAAATGTATACAACCTACTATGAGTGAGATTCCAATCCTAATGATTAGAGGGCGATTCCTAACTTGTAGTCTATATTTAAGCCGCCTGGCTTCAGAGTGCCCAACTTTTTTATCCACTTTAATTCCTGTATCCTCAAATGCTTTTCATGGTCCCCCTCCTCTCCTCATCATTGGTGTCCCATCTATTGCTCTAACCCTTAAATCCCATTCATCATGCCCTGCCTCCGTGAAATGCTTTGACACTGACAGGTTCATAATCTTTTTTCTGATGCTGTACCTGTGTTGACTCATCCTAATCCTCAACTCTAACGTAGTTTCCCCTACGTAATACTCCTTGCATGGGCATTCCAATAAATAGACCACATGGTCAGAAGCACACGTAAAAAATTGTTGAATTTTGTAAGTTTTCCCTTTGACCTCATATATGTTTCCCTTTTTCATGAGTGGGCAGTTAACACAGCCTATACATGGATAATTCCCTGTCCTTACACTCCCTGTCAAAGTGGTTTGTCGTTTAAAAGTGCCAATATCTGATTGGACCAAACGGTCCCTCAGGCTACGGCCCCTTCTAAAAGAAAAAAGTGGTGGTTGAAGGGATATATTAACAAGAATTGCTTGTGCTTTGGAAAAGAAGTGCTGTGACCCTCTTTGGACTGTATGTATAATAGGGGCTAGAAGGAGCCTCTGGGACGCTCTGCACTCTAATTTACACCAGCCATACACGCTGCTTCTGTTTTTCTTGTGAATATATCCCTTCATTGGAGCTCAGCGGTGTAACACCATTTAATATGGAACCAGGCACATTAGTGTATACAGCTGAGGATGAGGAGCACATCCTTAAGGGATTGGAGGGGGAAGTCGATTTTTTGAGTGTCCCTTCAGTTAACAACTTGAAGAGGAAGTACGAAAACGGATGCAAACGCATGGTCTCCATGGAATTGCATCTTATGATGTTAGGCCAATATTATAGGGCCAAAAGTATTCCAAGGGGATTGAGATCAAATATTCGACCTACCCTGTTTGTGAATGATGCTGTATACTGTAACAAATTCGCCATGATGTCAAATAAGGCTGCCTTCACACTTGTAGATGCATCTGCAGCGTTTTGCAGATGCATCTGCAAGTATCAGCATGCAGACCGCGGCCCCTATGTTTATAATAGGGCGCACCGCGGTCTGAAAGCACTCATTCATTCCTATATGTGAACCGTCCGCAGGCGGATGCCTGCTTACAGATCACACACTCCCGCCCGCACAATGGACGCGAGATGTTGCGTCCATGGTGCGGGCGGGAGTGTGTGATCTGTAAGCAGGCATCCGCCTGCGGACGGTTCACATATAGGAATGAATGAGTGCTTTCAGACCGCGGTGCGCCCTATTATAAACATAGGGGCCGCGGTCTGCATGCTGATACTTGCAGATGCATCTGCAAAACGCTGCAGATGCATCTGCAAGTGTGAAGCCAGCCTTAGTACGCGATGGATGTGATGCTCCTAAACATGGAGTATTTACAGGAGGAAGTACAGAAGATTGGGCAAGAAAATAGAGATACGGAGACACAAATAAAATTGTTGATGAAGGATGAGGATTTCCAAAAATTTAAGGAACTGATACGTCTAAGAGTTGAAAAAGTTAAAAAAGATCTAGAGGAGACTAAGCGCCAAAAATGGGCGAGAGATAATGAAGACTATCAGATGGGATTAGTGTACAACTGGCAAAAGGATAAGTGGCCAAAGAAAGGTGGTTTGAAAAGAAAGAGACATTGTTATTATCGAACCAAACATGCTAATAAATCTGATTCCATCCCATCCAGAGACGGACAGGTCACAAGAAGAAGAGGAGGCGTCCATTACAGAAGGAGCCAGAAAAAAGAGAGAAAAACCGAGAACAGGACTCAGGAGCAACAAGAAACGAGATCAGAACTGGTGGTAAATATATCCGAAAAGACTTTGAGTACAGCACAGAATGAGATTCTAAACAAAAGACTGAGTTTTAACATTACTACACATATAGACTGGTTCCAGTTGGATGTATATATGGCTAGGTTGTTCTGTTTGGTCAAACTAAAGCATTGGTTCAATAGGAGAGAGATGAGACCTAAACAGAGGGAGAGTGAGCTAACGTTGAGAGATTTTTCACTGTATAAGAGGAGTGATTTTACCCCAGTTGAAGTGGTACCTGCAATAGAAACTATTGTGACAGCAGTCAAAAGGGATATAGACAGAATACAACAGAGTAGTCAGAGAGCTTTAAAACATCCTAACGTGAAAAGGAGGGAATATGAGGCGTTACAAGAACTTGTCCATGACGGCGACCTAGTGGTAAAACCCGCAGATAAAGGGGGTGCAGTCGTCGTCATGGACAAAGGTAAATATGTAGCAGAAATAATGAGACAACTGAGGGATGAGGAAGAATACCAGAAATTGACTAGGGATCCAAAGTTTGAAGTCCAAAAAAGTATTAAAACAGTTCTGGAAGAAGCAAAATCAGGAGGGTTAATAGACCAGGAGTTACTGGATTATTTAATAGTGGATAGCCTGAGGACACCTGTACTTTATATTGTCCCGAAAATCCACAAATCAATTGAGAGCCCGCCAGGAAGGCCTATAGTGTCAGGCGTAGATTCTGTTTTTAACAATGTGGGGATTCTCTTAGATAAAATGTTGAACCCACTAGCAACATCAGCAAGGTCCTACATTCGTGATACTGGGCATTTTTTGGAAAAGTTGAGAACTTTGGAAGTGGGACTGGGAGACTTTTTGGTTTCCTTTGATGTCGTCTCCCTGTACACGTCCATTGAACACGATAGGGGCATTAGAGCAGTGAAATTGATGTTGGAAAAGACACAATATGGTAAGGAAAGTAAAAAGCTAATAATTGACTTATTGGAGATTTGTTTGCGGTCAAATTACTTCTTATTTGGGGATACTTACTACAAGCAGTTAAAAGGCACCGCCATGGGGGCACACATGGCATGTGCTTATGCTGGGGTCACCATGGCGGTGCTCAAAGAGGAACATGTCTATGGGTCCCACCACTTCCGGAATGTCCGGGAGTGGTGGAGATACATCGATGATGTTTTCCTCTTGTGGAAAGGTGATGTTAACGAGCTCGAGGACTTCCATAGGTACTTGAACACAGTGGACACTAGTATCAAATTCACTATGGTGTATTCAAAGACAAATATACAATTTCTTGATGTGAATGTTGAGCTAGAAGGAGGGCAGCTGAGTACCACATTGCATGTAAAACCTACGGACAGGAACAAGTTGCTACATTTTAACAGTAGCCATTCCACGAAGCTGAAGAGGGCTATACCGTTTGGACAGGTGGAACGAGTAAGACGGATTGTTAGTGATGAGGAAAAGAGAGAGGAAGCGGTTGATAAGTTGTTGGAAAAATTCAGAGATAGGGGTTACCCTGACAAAGTCTTGAAAGAGAGTAGAGAGAAACGAGAGAGTAAGAGGACCACTCAAAAGAAAGGATGGAGGATACCAGTGGTGACAACATACGGAGAAGAGTCCAGGGAGATAGTTCAGGTGATAAAGAGAAATTATCCATGTATAGGCTGTGTTAACTGCCCACTCATGAAAAAGGGAAACATATATGAGGTCAAAGGGAAAACTTACAAAATTCAACAATTTTTTACGTGTGCTTCTGACCATGTGGTCTATTTATTGGAATGCCCGTGCAAGGAGTATTACGTAGGGAAAACTAGTTAGAGTTGATGATTAGGATGAGTCAACACAGGTACAGCATCAGAAAAAATATTATGAACCTGCCAGTGTCAAAGCATTTCACGGAGGCAGGGCATGATGAATGGGATTTAAGGGTTAGAGCAATAGATGGGACACCAATGATGAGGAGAGGAGGGGACTGTGAAAAGCATTTGCGGATACAGGAATTAAAGTGGATAAAAAAGTTGGGCACTCTGAAGCCAGGTGGCTTAAATATAGACTACAAGTTAGGAATCGCCCTCTAATCATTAGGATTGGAATCTCACTCATAGTAGGTTGTATACATTTTAACCACGGCTTGTTTTTAATACAGGTTAAAAAACACGAACCTTTTAACACTATCTTTTTTTAATTGTTTTATAGAAACATGGGAAGACAGAATGAAGGAGGTCTAAATAATGCTGATAGATTTCACACAGTGTTGAAGGAATGGGAGCAGCGATATAGGGAGCGCTGTACGGTAATTTCGCACAACATAGCGCACTAACTAGTCACACATATATACATTTTAATCATTTTTTATCTAAAAATTTAATTTATAATAAGACATGGTAATAATAATAATATGAGATATATCACATAGTATGAGTAAGCACTGAGACACATAAATGACCAGAAGAAAGGGTATATGAAATCAGGATAACCCCGTGAATTACCCCGAACTGATGCGATGTTTAAGTTGGAGATTGGTTCCAGCTATGGAAACACTGGAGATTTCGGTTTAGAAGGGATAAGGAAGGGTTAAAAGGTACCTGATAATGTAATCCATAGAAGAAGGTCACATAAATCATAGCAATTTTGCACAAACATCGGGATAAGTGCCCGTATAAGTATCTAAAAACTTAATGAATAAGACAGGAGCACAATAAGATAAAGTATATCACATATTAAGAAGCACCTTAAAAGCACTTAGCACTTTATATTTTGTAAAGACACATAGGGTGAGGCTCAGCTATTGAATTGCTGTAGTTCGCCCCAACTAAGATGGAGGATGACTAGTTTTGATCAACACGCATGCGCGAACGCGGTGATGTCATCGCGCACGTCGGCGCAGTTTCCAGGCCGACGAGGGAGGGGGCAAAGCACTCCCTGTGCTGTAGATGCTTCCGGGAACCGGTAAGCTGCTCCCATACTGTTCTATACTGTGCATAACACTGTGACACTGTGATATGTAATTAGAACTATAATTGCCGTAGCGCACTTCCGTCATATTCGGCGCTACTTCCGTCGTCGTGGACGTGGCTGCCAAAGTGACGGAAGTGCAGTAGGGACACACACACCAACCACACACACACACACACCACACACACACACCACACACATACACCACACACACACACCACACACACTCCAGTATACTTACCCCGCCGCCATCCCGCTACACCGCTCCCACCATGGCTCCGCCCACCTCGTAGGGCTCCCGCCATGGCTACGCCCACCTCGCGGTGCTCCCGCCATGGCTCCGCCCACCTCGTGGTGCTCCGGTCATGGCTCCGCCCACCTCGCAAGACTCCCGCCATGGCTCCGCCCACCTCGCGGGACTCCCGCCATGGCTCCGCCCACCTAGCCTGCGCTGACCACAGAGCCTCCTTCCTGCGCTGACCACAGAGCCTCCTTCCTGCGCTGACCACAGAGCCTCCTTCCTGCGCTGACCACAGAGCCTCCTTCCTGCGCTGACCACAGAGCCTCCTTCCTGCGCTGACCACAGAGCCTCCTTCCTGCGCTGACCACAGAGCCTTCTTTATGCGCTGACCACAGAGCCTCCTTCCTGCGCTGACCACAGAGCCTCCTTCCTGTGCTGACCACAGAGCCTCCTTCCTGTGCTGACCACAGAGCCTCCTTCCTGTGCTGACCACAGAGCCTCCTTCCTGCGCTGACCACTCTGCCTCCTTCCTGCGCTGATCACATAGCCTCCTTCCTGCGCTGACCACTCGACAACAGAGCCTCCTTCCTGCGCTGACCACTCGACCACAGAGCCTCCTTCCTGCGCTGACCACAGACCCACCGTCCTCTGCTGACCACAGAGCCTCCTTCCTGCGCTGACCACTCTGCCTCCTTCCTGCGCTGACCACAGAGCCGCTGTCCTCTGCTGACCACAGACCCACAGTCCTCTGCTGACCACAGACCCGCCGTCCTCTGCTGACCACAGAGCCCCCGTCCTCTGCTGACCACAGAGCCCCCGTCCTCTGCTGACCACAGAGCCCCCGTCCTCTGCTGACCACAGAGCCCCCGTCCTCTGCTGACCACAGAGCCCCTGTCCTCTGTTGACCACCGAACCCCCATCCTCTGCTGACCACAGAACCCCCGTCCTCTGCTGACCACAGAGCCCCCGTCCTCTGCTGACCACAGAGCTGCCGTCCTCTGCTGACCACAGAGCCGCCTTCCTCTGCTGACCACAGAGCCGCCGTCCTCTGCTGACCACAGAGCTCCGTCCTCTGCTGACCACAGAGCCCCCGTCCTCTGCTGACCACAGAGCCCCCGTCCTCTGCTGACCACAGAGCCCACGTCCTCTGCTGACCACAGAGCCCCCGCCCTCTGCTGACCACAGAGCCGACGTCCTCTGCTGACCACAGAGCCCTGTCCTCTGCTGACCACAGAGCCCCCGTCCTCTGCTGACCACAGAGCCCCCGTCCTCTGCTGACCACAGACCCGCCGTCTTCTGCTCATCACAGAGCCGCCGTCCTCTGCTGACCACAGAGTCGCCGTCCTCTGCTGACCACAGAGCCTCCTTCCTGCGCTGACTACCCTGCCTCCTTCCTGCGCTGACCACTCTGCCTCCTTCCTGCGCTGACCACTCTGCCTCCTTCCTGCGCTGACCACAGAGCCGCCCTCCTCTGCTGACCACAGAGCCGCCCTCCTCTGCTCACCACAGAGCCGCCGTCCCCTGCTAACCACAGACCCGCCGTCCTCTGCTGACCACAGAGCCTCTTTCCTGCGCTGACCACTCTGCCTCCTTCCTGCGCTGACCACTCTGCCTCCTTCCTGCGCTGACCACAGAGCCGCCGTCCTCTGCTGACCACAGAGTCGCCCTCCTCTGCTGACCACAGAGCCGATCATCTGCTGACCACAGAGCCTCCTTCTTGTGCTGACCACAGACTTTCCTTCCTGCGCTGACCACAGAGCCTCCTTTCTGTGCTGACCACAGAGCCTCCTTCCTGTGCTGACCACAGAGCCTCCTTCCTGTGCTGGCCACAGAGCCTCCTTCCTGCGCTGACCACTCGACAACAGAGCCTCCTTCCTGTGCTGACCACAGAGCCTCCTTCCTGCGCTGACCACTCGACCACAGAGCCTCCTTCCAGCGCTGACCACAGACCCGCCGTCCTCTGCTGACCACAGAGCCTCCTTCCTGCGCTGACCACTCTGCCTCCTTCCTGCGCTGACCACAGAGCCACCGTACTCTGCTGACCACAGACCCACCGTCCTCTGCTGACCACAGACCCGCCGTCCTTTGCTGACCACAGAGCCCCATCCTCTGCTGACCACAGAGCCCCTGTCCTCTGCTGACCACAGAGCCACCGTCCTCTGCTGACCACAGAGCCACCGTCCTCTGCTTACCACAGAGCCCCCGTCCTCTGCTGACTACAGAGCCCCCGTCCTCTGCTGACCACAGACCCGCCGTCCTCTGCTGACCACAAAGCCCCTGTCCTCTGCTGACCACAGAGCTCCTGTCCTCTGCTGACCACAGAGCCGCTGTCCTCTGCTGACCACAGAGCCCCCGTCCTCTGCTGACCACAGAGCCCCCATCCTCTGCTGACCACAGAGCCCCAGTCCTCTGCTGACAACAGAGCCCTTGTCCTCTGCTGACCACAGAGCCCCCGTCCTCTGCTGACCACAGACCCACCGTCCTCTGTTAACCACAGAGCCGCCGTCCTCTGCTGACCACAGAGCCGCCGTCCTCTGCTGACCACAGAGCCGCCGTCCTCTGCTGACCACAGAGCCTCCTTCCTGCGCTGACCACTCTGCCTCCTTCCTGCGCTGACCACTCTGCCTCCTTCCTGCGCTGACCACAGAGCCGCCGTCCTCTGCTGACCACAGAGCCGCCGTCCTCTGCTGACCACAGAGCCACCCTCCTCTGCTCACCACAGAGCCGCCGTCCTCTGCTGACCACAAACCCGCCGTCCTCTGCTGACCACAGAGCCTCCTTCCTGCGCTGACCATTCTGCCTCCTTCCTGCGATGACCACTCTGCCTCATTCCTGCGCTGACCACAGAGCCGCCGTCCTCTGCTGACCACAGAGCTGCCGTCCTCTGCTGACCACAGAGCCGCCCTCCTCTGCTGACCACAGAGCCGCCGTCCTGCGCTCACCACTCTGCCTCCTTCCTGCGCTGATCACTCTGCCTCCTTCCTGTGCTGATCACTCTGCCTCCTTCCTGCGCTGATCACTCTGCCGCTGTCCTCTGCTGACCACAGAGACGCCGTCCTGCGCTCACCACTCTGCCTCCTTCCTGCGCTCACCACTCTGCCTCCTCCCTGCGCTGACGACTCTGCCTCATTCCTGCGCTGACCACAGAGCCACCGTCCTCTGCTGACCACAGCAGCCGCCCTCCTCTGCTGACCACAGAGCCGTCGTCCTGCGCTCACCACTCTGCCTCCTTCCTGCACTGATCACTCTGCCTCCTTCCTGCGCTGATCACTCTGACTCCTTCCTGCGCTGATCACTCTGCTGCCGTCCTCTGCTGACCACAGAGCCGCCGTCCTTCGCTGACCACTCTGCCTCCTTCCTGCAATGACCACAGAGCCGCCGTCCTCTGCTGACCACAGACCCACTGTCCTCTGCTGACCACAGAGCCGCCCTCCCCTGCTGACCACAGAGCCGCTGTCCTGCGCTCACCACTCTGCCTCCTTCCTGCGCTGATCACTCTGCCTCCTTCCTGCGCTGACCACAGAGCCGCCCTCCTCTGCTGACCACAGAGCCGCCCTCCTCTGCTGACCTCAGATCCGCCCTCCTCTGCTGACCACAGAGCCGCCGTCCTCTGCTGACCACAGAGCCGCCGTCCTCTGCTGACCACAGACCTGCCCTCCTTTGCTGACCACAGAACCGCCCTCCTCTGCTGACCACAGAGCCGCCGTCCTCTGCTGACCACAGAGCCGCCGTCCTCTGCTGACCACAGAGCCGCCGTCCTCTTCTGACCACAGAGCCACCGTCCTCTGCTGACCACAGAGCCGCCTTCCTCTGCTGACTACAGAGCTGCCTTTCTCTGCGGACCACAGAGCCGCCATTCTCTGCGGACCACAGAGCCGCCGTCCTCTGCTGACCACAGAGCCCCCCTCCTCTGCTGACCACAGAGCCCCCGTCCTCTGCTGACCACACAGCCGCCGTCCTCTGCTGACCACTGAGCCGCCGTCCTCTGCTGACCACCGACCCTCCGTCCTGCGCTCACCACTCTGCCTCTGTCCTGCGCTCACCACTCTGCCTCCGTCCTGCGCTCACCACTCTGCCTCCATTCTGCGCTCACCACTCTGCCTCTGTCCTGCGCTCACCACTCTGCTTCCGTCCTGCGATCACCACTCTGCCTCCGTCCTGCGCTCACCACTCTGCCTCCATCCTGCGCTCACCACTGACCCTCCTTCCTGCGCTGACCACTGAGCCTCCTTCCTGCGCTGACCACTGAGTCTCCATCCTGTGCTGACCACTGAGCCTCCATCCTGTGCTGACCACTGAGCCTCCTTCCTGCGCTGACCACTGAGTCTCCATCCTGTGCTGACCACTGAGCCTCCATCCTGTGCTGACCACTGAGCCTCCATCCTGTGCTGACCACTGAGCCTCCATCCAGTGCTGACCACTGAGCCTCCATCCTGTGCTGACCACTGAGCCTCCATCCAGTGCTGACCACTCAATCCTGTGCTGACCACAGAGCCTCCGTTCTCTGCTGACCACAGAGCCGCCGTACTCTGCTGACCACAGAGCCGCCGTCCTCTGCTGACCACAGAGCCGCCCTCCTCTGCTGACCACAGAGCCACCGTCCTCTGCTGACCACAGAGACGTCGTCCTCTGCTGACCACTGACCCTCCATCCTGTGCTGACCACTGACCCTACATCCTGTGCTGACCACTCAATCCTGTGCTGACCACTCAGCCGCCGTCCTCTGCTGAACACAGAGCCGCCGTCCTCTGCTGACCACAGAGCCGCCCTCCTCTGCTGACCACAGAGCTGCCCTCCTCTGCTGACTACAGAGCCGCCCTCCTCTGCTGACCACAGAGCCTCCTTCCTATGCTGACAACAGAGCCGCCCTCCTCTGCTGACCACAGAGCCGCTGTCCACTGCTGACCACAGAGCCCCAGTCCTCTGCTGACCACAGATCCCCTGTCCTCTGCTGACCACAGAGCCCCCGTCATCTGCTGACCACAGAGCCCCCATCCTCTGCTGACCACAGAGCCCCCGTCCTCTGCTGACCACAGAGCCGCCGTCCTCTGCTGACCACAGAGCTGCCGTCCTGCTCTCACCACTCTGCCTCCTTCCTGAGCTTACCACTCTGCCTCCTTCCTGCTCTGACCACTCTGCCTCCTTCCTGCGCTGACCACAGAGCCGCCATCCTCAGCTGACCACTGAGCCGCCGTACTTTGCTGACCACTGAGCCACCATATACAGTGCCAACCACTTAGCCACCATATACAGTGCCAACCACTGAGCCACCATATACAGTGCCAACCACTGAGCCACCGAATACAGTGCTAACCACTGAGCCACCATATACAGTGCCAACCACTGAGCCACCGTATACAGTGCTAACCACTGAGCCACCATATACAGTGCTAACCACTGATCCACTATATACAGTGCTAACCACTCAGCCACCATACAGTGCTAACCGCTGAGCCACCATATACAGTGCCAACCACTGAGCCACCGTATACAGTGCTAACAACTGAGCCACCGTATACAGTGCTAACCACTGAGCCACCATATACAGTGCCAACCATTGAGCCACCGTATACAGTGCTAACCACTGAGCCACCATATACAGTGCTAACCACTGATCCACCATATACAGTGCTAACCACTGAGCCACCATACAGGGCTAACCACAGAGCCACCATATACAGTGCTAACCACTGAGCCACCATATACAGTGCTAACCACTGAGCCACCATATACAATGCTAACCACAGAGGCACCATATACAGTGATAACCACTGAGCCACCATATACAGTGATAACCACTGAGCCACCGTATACAGTGCCAACCACTGAGCCACCATATACAGTGATAACCACTGAGCCAGCATATACAGTGCTAACCACTGAGCCACCGTATACAGTGCTAACCACTGAGCCACCGTATACAGTGCCAACCACTGAGCCACCATATACAGTGCCAATCACTGAGCCACCGTATACAGTGCTAACCAATGAGCCACCATATACAGTGCTAACCACTGATCCACTATATACAGTGCTAACCACTCAGCCACCATACAGTGCTAACCGCTGACCCACCATATACAGTGCTAACCACTGAGCCACCATACAGTGCTAACCACTGAGGCACCATACAGTACTAACCACTGAGCCACCATATACAGTGCTAACAACTAAGCCACCGTATACAGTGCCAACCACTCAGCCACCGTATACTCTGCTACCCACTGAGCCACCATATACAGTGCCAACCACTGAGCCACCATATACAGTGCTAACCACTGAGCCACCGTATACAGTGCTAACCACTGAGCCACCATATACAGTGCTAACCACTGAGCCACCGTGTACAGTGCTATCCACTGAGCCACCGTGTACTCTGCTACCCACTGAGCCACCATATACAGTGCTAACCACTGAGCCACCATATACAGTGCTAACCACTGAGCCAACGTATACAGTGCTAACCACTGAGCCACCGTATACTCTGCTACCCACTGAGCCACCATATACAGTGCTAACCACTGAGCCACCATACAGTGCTAACCACTGAGCCACCATATACAGTGCTAACCACTGAGCCACCATATACAGTGCTAACCACAGAGCCACCATATACAGTGCTAACCACTGAGCCACCATATACAGTGCTAACCACTGAGCCACCATATACAATGCTAACCACAGAGGCACCATATACAGTGCTAACCACTGAGCCACCATATACAGTGCTAACCACTGAGCCACCATATACAGTGCCAACCACTGAGCCACCGTATACAGTGCTAACCACTGAGCCACCGTATACAGTGATAACCACTGAGCCACCGTATACAGTGCCAACCACTGAGCCACCGTATACAGTGCTAACCACTGAGCCACCATACAGTGCTAACCACTGAACCACCATATACAGTGCTAACCACTGAGCCACCGTATACTCTGCTACCCACTGAGCCACCTGTATACACACAATTCATTTCACCGCACTCCCCTAACTATTAGTAAATAAACTATATATGGATTCTTTAGAATCGGGCCGCCATCTAGTTAGAGCTATAAAAGGAATGTAATTCGTCAGTGATAACAGTAGTTAGACCCCTGATAATTGATGTTTATAAAACACTTGTCTTATGTACAATTGCACCTAGGTTAATTATGTAGTGGGTGTCGTATAATTATGCTAATTATGTGTAAGGAAATGATGCAAGAGGTCATAGGTGTATAAAAGACTTGAATAATATAAAGAGCTGACACGGCTCGAAACGTCGCCATGTATGCCTGAGCTGGAATAAACTACCCTTGCTTTGGAAAAGAAGTGCGGTGACCCTCTTTGAACTGTATATCTATCTATCTATCTATCTATCTATTTCTATCTATCTATCTATCTAAAATAAAAAAAATGGACAGCAGCACATCCTTTTCAAATCACAATGTGGATTTATTCCCGGACTGCGACGTTTCGGCTACATCAGCCTTCCTCAAGCAGTACAGTCCAAATGAATCAGTGCATATATATATAGGGCCCACACAGGGGCAATAACAATCAATAGTGATTATACAATTTAATTTATAAGAACTGTTATTATACAGTAGTTAATAGTAATAAAAGATACCCTTCATACCATAAAGTGCTATATATAGTGCCTATGTGCAATTAAAATAGTCATACTTAGAACTCAATATTAAAGGATTAAAATGTTACATAATCTCATAATTGGTACTAATATATTCATTTCCTACACCTATTTTACAAAATCGCGATGATTACAATCTAAATTAAGCCTGCATACAGCTCACACATACCGTCTCGCTGTACAGCCCGCAGCACCATGAGGAACGCTCGAGCATGCCCAGTTGCGCTGTCGTTCGCGTCTCGCGCATGCGCGAAGCCTCGCTAACGGGAATCTCGTGCTCCCAGCTTGCACGAGTTCCCGCGCGTGGGGAATGCATATTCGAGAATCTCGGCGGCCATTACTGTCCATAGTAATGCTGACAATACCAGAATTATCTATTCATAAGTATCAAAGAGCACTTCTCTTGGTGACGGTAGGACAAGATTGCACCCGTTTTTTAAGTGATAGTGCTGTTCCAATTTTTGATAATTCATATTTATAACCTTGGAAATTTTTTGCACATATTTATTGACATTTTGACAAGATTGTGTTGAAGTGGATTATGGAAACACTATTTGAACCTGGTACTTTCAGCTATACCTCAGATGATGAGGATCGCATTTTAAAGGGACTGGAGGTGGAAACTACTTTTTTAAGTGCACCATCCATTACGGATCTAAAGTTTAAATATGAGAACATGTCAAAGAAAATCTTAACTTTACAACTACACCTATCAACATTATCTGAGTATTATAAAGCCCGCATTATACCTAGGGGGTTACGTTCAAACATTAGACCTAACTTGATGGCAGGGGATTCGTTTTTTTGTATGAAATTTTGTAAGATTTCGAATAAATATGGTCTGGACATAATATTATTGAATATAGAGTTCATACAGCATGAATTAAAGAAATTTCAATTGGACTTCTCTATAGTGGATACTACGCTGCAGGGCTTATTGAAAGAGGATGAACTGGTCACCTTTAAAGAGTCTATAACGACAAGAGTAGCTAAATTGCTTATTGACCTTGAGGAAGGAAAAAGAAGGAAATGGCTAAGAGATTCTTGTTCAACATTTTTATTTGGTTATACACAATTTTACAAAGGTCGCCTTAACAATGACGGTACAATAGGATGATCAAAAAAAAAAAAAAATACATGTTACAATAGTATGATGATAACGGAAAATATCAAACAATAAACAATAAGAAAGTTCGGTATTCTCGATAATTCCAAACAGGGAGGGGGGGGAGTGAACTGGGAAGGAGGGCAGTGGGGAGAAGGAAGGGAGAGAAATGATTCACAGTTATGCTTGACTAGACTATTCTGAAGCAAATTGGAAAGGAGTCAATTCAGGTCCGAGTAAAAGGGACATCTTGTTGATAGAAAAATTGGTTCCATGGCGTCCATTTCTTTTTGTATTTTGCTTGGAGATTATTTCTCAGAGAGTGCATATATTCGTAAGAGTTATGTGATGCGATGGTCCCCAAAACTGCATCAAGCGTGGGTGGATCCGGGTCCTTCCAACGCGTTGCAATACCATTTTTACACGCAATGAGAATGTGCACTATAAGGGCTCTGAGGTCTGAAGGTATGTCGTTGATTCCTATTGATAGCAATGCAAGTTCTGGAGTAAGATCTAAATTAAGTCCAGTTATATCACAAAGAAGTAGATGAATTTTTCCCCAGAAGTGACGAAGGGAAGGACAGTCCCAAAATATATGTGACATTGAGCCAGGGTGACCGCAGTTCCTCCAACACAAAGGAGACAAGGTGTTAGAAAATTTTTGAAGTCTTGTGGGAGTGAAATACCACCTGGTCAAGGTTTTGTAATAGGACTCAAGTAAAGTTGCACATGAGAGACTTTTGAGCACAGTTTGTAATGTTTCTTCAATTAAGTTGATAGGGAGCGGGACTTGAAGTTCTCTACTCCAGGCTTCAATGTTGGGAGTGATCGAGTATGCAGAGTCAAGAATCCATTCTCTGTAAATGGATTTGAAAGACCAGAAAACCTTCGACTGGTTGAAACGGAAGAGCTGGGTAATGTTTAGCGGGAGGTTAAGATTGAGACTGTTTTTGTTGAGTATACGTTTGATTTTGGTCCAAGTTCCGAATTCTTCCTCTGGTAAGCCAAATTTGGTCTGCAGGATTGTAAAGGATTTAAGTTGTGTATCCTCATCGAGTATGTCAGACAAGGTGTGAATACCGCTAATAGTCCATGTATTGATATCTACAGCTGACGAGAGTGCTGGTAGGAGAGACAAAGGAATCCAATAAGGAGAAGACAATCGATTTGATGCTTGTGATTTCATGGTCAGGCATCTCCATGCGCGTATGGTTGCTTTTAATGTAGGCATAGAGGGTAACTTCTTGTTTTTGTCACACAGATAGGAGAGTAATGACCAGTGGAGATCTGCCGTCTGGTGAAATGCTTTCTCTATGTTTATCCATCTTGGAGTCTCCTCCGAACCCCACCAATTCTGACTCAGTTTGATCAACGCCGAATGGTAATAGGCCGATATGTTGGGCACAGCTAAACCACCATGTGGTTTGCTTTTTTCTAAAGTAGAAAGAGCAGTTCTGGGTTTTTTCCCTCCCCAGATGAAGTTGGATAATTGGGTTTGAAGTTTTTTGCACCAATTAGAATTGACCTGGAGGGGGATCGAGCGAAAAATATAAAGTAGTTTAGGTAAAATGAATAGTTTATACGCTTCTATCCTGCCCAACCATGTCAACTCAGTTTTGGAAATATTAGTTAGGTCTATTTGTACAGTTTTGTATATCTTTCCTAAATTGGATTCATAAGTATGAGATATGGGTTTAGTAATTATAATTCCCAAATAATCCAACACATTCTTCTCCCAATCCAAACCATTATTTTGTTGTAAGGAGGAAATAATCTGGTCTGGGAGGTTATAACTAAGTACTTGCGTTTTAGCGATGTTTATTTTATAGTGGGAGACCTTAGAGAAGTCTTCCATGAGGGAAAGGAGATTACACATTGAGGATATTGGATCTGTGAGAGTTAAAATTATGTCATCCGCAAATAGACTAATTTTATAGGATTCGCTGTTCAGAGTAATACCAGTGATTTGCGGATGAGATCGGATTTTTTCGGCCAACGGTTCAATGAATAAATTAAAAAGAGAGGGCGAGAGGGGACAGCCTTGCCTTGTGCCGTTAGTCAACATAAATGGGGCAGATAAGTGATTGTTAGTGAGTAACCTTGCCGAGGGGGCAGTGTACAAGGCTTGAATGGAGTTAAATATGGGGCCATTTATTCCAAATTTGTGCAGGACCTCAAATAGGTATCCCCAGTGGACTCTGTCGAACGCTTTTTCTGCGTCGACAGAGACCACTATCATAGGGGTTCCAGAGGATTCAGCGTGAGCTGACAGGTTTAAAATTCTTCTCGTCGCGTCAGTGGAGCTTCTTTTTGGGGTAAAACCCACCTGGTCCTGGTGGATCAAAAGCGGGATAATTTTTTGCAGTCTGACATTAATTGCTTTAGAGATAATTTTAATGTCAGTATTGAGCAGAGAAATGGGTCTGTAATTAGATACCAATTCTCTATCTCCTTTATTTTTCGGAATCACTGAAATTAATGCTTGAAGCATCTCGTGCGGAACCGATTGATTGTTATTGGATAAAGAATTAATTAATTTAGTGATGTAGGGAGTAAGTAAACTTTCATAAGCTATGAAGTATTCATTTTGGAGACCATCAGGGCCTGGGGATTTATTATTTTTAAGTTTAATGATAATATCTTTTATTTCCTGTTCGGTGTAAGGTTGATTGAGTCTATTTAGGGTGTCCTCTGTAAGGGTCGGGAGTGTAATGGAATCCAGAAAGGACTTAATATTCTGCTTTGTGGGTTGATGCTCCAATGGATCATTTTTGAGATTATAGAGGCTTTTATAAAATTCTACAAAGGCTCTAGAGATTTCCACGGGGGTTTTAACCACGTGGTTTTGTTTGTTCCTGATTTGGTGGATACAAGTTTTAGATCTATGGATTTTAATCAAATTTGCGAAGGTTTTGGAGGGCTTGTTCATATTAGAGTAGAAATTTGATCTGGAGATACGGGCCATTTTATCATAATCTGATAAAAGAAGAGATTTCAGTCGGATCCGGAGTTCAAGAAGATCTTTGTGTTTCCTCTCGGATGGATCTGCCAAGATATCTCTTTCTAAGTTGGAGATTTGGTGGATCAGCTTTTTCGTGTCCTCTTGTTGAGCTTTTTTGTGTTTCGCATTTAAATAAATTAGTGACCCTCTTATAGTCGCTTTGTGGGCGTTCCATAGTGTGAATAAGGATACCTCAGGAGTTTCATTTTCTTTAAAATATAATTTGAGTGATTCTTGAATCTCTGTTTTATATTGAGGGTGAGTGAATAGGTAAGAATTGGCCCTCCATGGGGAATGTGCATTAAAGGGGGGGCAGTTGGAACATTCGAAAATAATGGGGGAGTGATCCGACCACGTTCTTGGGAGAATGGATATGGTTTTAACTTTAGATAGGGAATGAATGTCAGTTATAACTAAGTCAATTCTAGAGAAGGATTTATGCAAGTTGGAATAATGGGTGAACTCCACAGATGATGTGTGTAAGCATCGGAATACGTCGAAGAGTTCTTCCTTTTGTAAGAGAGGGTCAAGTTTAGTATTAAGATTCCTCGATTTATTAGAAGAATCTAATAGGGGATTCGGGACTGCATTAAAATCCCCAAAAATTAAGAGTGTCCCCTTTTGTTTTTCATGGATTAGGGCAAAAAGACGTCTGAGGAAAGTGATTTGGCCATTATTAGGCGTGTAAACGTTCGCGAGTGTATAGGTGGTGTCATTGATCTTGCAAATCAAGATTATGTACCTTCCCTCGTTGTCTTTAATAAGCTCGAGCTCTTCAAATTTCAGTGAGTCCTTGATAATTAATGCTACTCCCGCTTTTTTTTTGGGGTTGGACGATAGGTATATGTGAGGAAAATTTTTATTGGTGAATTTGGGAGGGTTCTGTAAGGGGAATCTAGTCTCTTGGATACCCGCTATATCAACACGATTTGATTTAATCTCCTTCCATAAGCTGAATCGTTTTTGCGGCGAATTAAGTCCGTTTGTATTTAGTGACATAAATCTTAGTGCCATTGTGCTAGTCAAGGAATTATACTAAAGCTTTATGATAAGGGGAGGGTAAGGGGGGTTTGGGTGAAGAAACGGAGGTAAAGAGGCACTTGGGTAAAATACAACAAGAATACAAGAAAGAATGTAAACAATACGAATTGGATCGTAATGGGAAGGAAGAGTTCTAGGGAACTGATGTGAGTCTTCCTCTTGGGCTAACGGTGGGGCCATTGGTGCTAGTTTTAATGCCAACAATAGGGAAGTCGGCAGAGTTACTCATGTATGTGAAGGTGTTTGAGGAGTTTTAAACCTTCCGTGGAGTCCTCTATTGTGATCTGCTTTTGTTTGTGGTAGAATATGACAGAGGTAGTAGGGCGACCCCATCTGTAGGCTATCTGTTGTTTCCTTAAAACTTCAGTGATTGGTCTCAAGGATCGTCTCTTCATAGCAGTTTCTCTGGAGATGTCAGAGTATATTTTTAGGGAGTCGTAAGGGGCAGGCAGGAGGCCATTTTGTCTGGTATAATTATTTATTTTATCTTTTGTCTGAAAAAAGGTGAATTTTACAATAACATCCCGAGGGACGTCTTCAGGGAAGCGCGGAGGTTTAGGGATTCTATGCGCCCTTTCTATTGAAAGCTCTATGTCTGGCAGAGAAGGGATCAATTTTTTTGTCAGATTTTTAATGAAAGGAATCAATTCGTGTGACTTAACCTGTTCTGGTACACCCCTAATTTTTAAGTTAGATCTACGGTCACGATCTTCTCTGTCAATAAGTTTGTCAGAGAGGTATTTGATGTCACCTTTGGCTTTAGACAACTCAGTACGGCATGCTTTAATCTCTTTCTTTAAATTGTCTACATCAGTTTCAGTTTTATCTAATCTTGAGTTTATGGCGTTAATTGATGCTTTCACATCTGTAAATTGCTCTCTCATCTCCTCCTTTAATGAAGAGAACAGCTGAAGGAGAAATTTCTTGTCAGGAATTTGGTTTGGATCCAAGATGCGATTGACTTCGCCCTCAGCTTGAGTGACTTTGATTTTTTGCCTCGCTGGGCTTCTGCATTGTGATTGTGCCTCATCCTGTGGAGGCGATTCAATGTGTTGGCGGGGGGGAGAGTCTATCTCCTTCCTCTTTGAACTATGTTGGGAATTCTCATATAGCATCGAGTCCTCATGAGGGTCTGATTCTTCAGTTAGTGGTAGGGTTTTGGTGGGATGATCTCTTCCCTTAAAGGTTTTACCAGGGCTATGTGCCATGGTAGGTATTTTGCTCTTGGATCTGCTTTGTTGCGCTTCCATGTTCTTATCAGAATGGTCTGTGTTGGAAGTAGATCTGGATTTGGAGGGCATTAGTCCCCCAGTATCAGGAACAATCGGGAGGTTCGTGGACTCAGGCTGTGTTTTGCAGAGAGAAATATTTAGAATAATACAGTACTTATCTGAAACCTGGATGACCAAGGGTGAAGGGAATCGCGCCGTGGATCTTGGAATCCTGGTCTACGAAGCTGGCTTGCGTGGGGGGCCCGATAACCCCACTTGCTAGAAGCGATCTTCCCGTCCGAACCTTTTCTTGCAGGTCGCTCAGCGTTGAAACAGTTAACAGTGAAGAAGAATGCAATCTGTAGCTCCTTTAGTACCTCAGCGCTCAGGGCTAAAACAGTTAACAGTGAAGGAGAATCTTTGGCTCTTCAGTGCCCCAGTGCTGAAACAGTTAATAGTGAAGGAGAATCTTTAGCTCCTCAGTCTCTCAGCGCTGAAACAGTTAATAGTGAAGGATCGTTAGCTCCTCAGTACCTCAGGGCTGAAACAGTTAATAGTGAAGGAGAATCTCTGGCTCCTCAGTACCTCAGCGCTGAAACAGTTAATAGTGAGGGAGAATCTTTAGCTCCTCAGTACCTCAGGGCTGAAACAGTTAATAGTGAAGGAGAATCTCTGGCTCCTCAGTCTCTCAGCGCTGAAACAGTTAACAGTGAAGGATCTTTAGCTCCTCAGTACCTCAGTGCTGAAACAGTTAATAGTGAAGGAGAATCTTTAGCTCCTCAGTCTCTCAGCGCTGAAACAGTTAACAGTGAAGGATCTTTAGCTCCTCAGTACCTCAGGGCTGAAACAGTTAATAGTGAAGGAGAATCTCTGGCTCCTCAGTACCTCAGCGCTGAAACAGTTAATAGTGAGGGAGAATCTTTAGCTCCTCAGTACCTCAGGGCTGAAACAGTTAATAGTGAAGGAGAATCTCTGGCTCCTCAGTCTCTCAGCGCTGAAACAGTTAACAGTGAAGGATCTTTAGCTCCTCAGTACCTCAGTGCTGAAACAGTTAATAGTGAAGGAGAATCTTTAGCTCCTCAGTCTCTCAGCGCTGAAACAGTTAACAGTGAAGGATCTTTAGCTCCTCAGTACCTCAGGGCTGAAACAGTTAATAGTGAAGGAGAATCTCTGGCTCCTCAGTACCTCAGCGCTGAAACAGTTAATAGTGAGGGAGAATCTTTAGGTCCTCAGTACCTCAAGGTTGAAACAGTTAATAGTGAGAGAGAATCTTTAGCTCCTCAGTACCTCAGCGCTGAAACAGTTAATAGTGAAGGAGGATATATGGCTCCTCAATACCTCAGCGCTGAAACAGTTAATAGTGAGGGAGAATCTTTAGCTCCTCAGTACCTCAGAGCCAAAACAGTTAATAGTGAAGGAGAATATATGGCTCCTCAGTACCTCAGCGCTAAAACAGTTAATAATGAGGTAGAATCTGTGTCTTCTCAGTACCTCAGCGCTGAAACAGTCAACAATGAAGGAGAATACAATCGTGAATGATCTTCTCTGCCAGCAGGAGCCCAATATGGCGCCGTTACCTCAGACTGAAGAAGATGGGGTTCTCCTTGTGTGGCTTTCTCCTCATCAGATCTCATCAGAACTCGCCTCGTTCGGTCACTGCGGGTAGCTGATTCGGCTGGTAGCTAGTTGTGGAATCAGAATGGCATTAAAATGTCATTAAGTCCGTCGCTTTGGATAAAGCACCAGGAGCTCCTGTGAGTGTGACTTCACATAGAGCCGCAGGCCACGCCTCTCTGGCTAAGAGATTCTGAGGACTATGCTAGCGGTAACATTTACAACTGGCAAAGAGATGGCGCAGGAAAATGGAAAAATAAAGGTTGTTCTTATGTGAATAATAATTGTAAATGTACATTATATTGTGGTATGAATATTAATGGTTTTGAGTTTAGATCCAAAGAAACCAGAAGACAAAGGAGAGGGGGAAGGAGACATAACCGGAAACAAAAAAGACAAGAAGGGGAAGGGAAAGAACTCCAAAAAATCTCCGAAAAACTAGAAGGTAATTTGGTGGTGAATCTTTCAAAAAAGGTGTTAAATAAAAGTCACATTTCTTTATTAAATAAGGGGATAAGTTTTAGCCCAAATTCTTTTGCTGATTTTTTTCAGCTTTCTCTGGATTTACAGCAATTTTATAGGAATCTTAAATTGAAGGAATGGTTTACTTCCAGGGAAATGGTACCTAAAAGCATTGAAAATACTGATTTTTTTTCAGTGACAAATAGTCTTAAAAGGAAGAGTAACTTTATTCCACAAACAGTATCTCCAGCAATTGAGGTATATATAGAAGCAGTGAATAATGATGTGGAAAGTTTAAGGAAAGAGAATAAAAATATAATAGAACATACACTAGATCTAACTTAAAACGGGATGAAGCAGAAGTTTTGAAGGATCTTATGCATGATGACACAATAGTGATTAAGAAGGCGGACAAAGGTGGCGCAGTTGTCATTATGGATAGGTCCAAATATATAGAAGAGATTAGACGACAATTAGGAGACCAGGAGGTCTACAAGAGGCTTGTGAAGGACCCCAAATTTGATATAGCAAGAAGTATAGCTAGGGTCCTACAAGAAGCTTTAGATAAAAGAATTATAACGCAAGATTTGTTTGAATTTATGGTAATTGATGCTCCAACTACTTCTGTCTTATATATCTTACCGAAAATTCACAAGTCTCTTGTAGATCCTCCTGGTCGTCCCATAGTTTCTGGGTCAAACTCTATTCTTTCAAATATAGGAATTTTTTTAGACAAAATCTTGAACCCTGTGGCCAGAGAAGCAAAATCCTATATACAAGATACCACTGATTTTATCTGCAAATTACAAGAGTTGTCAGTATTTGGTGAGGTGTACTTAGCGTCTTTTGACGTGGTATCATTGTACACGTCCATTAATCATGAGAGAGGTCTTAAAGCTGTTGAGAAAAAATTGGTGGATAGAAAGTTTACTAAAGATGAGAATCAACTAATTTTACAACTATTAGAATTGGTTTTAAGAAATAATTACTTTCTTTTTGGAGATGATTTTTATTTGCAATGCCGAGGTACAGCAATGGGTGCCAATATGGCACCCGCCTATGCCAATATTGTAATGAGGGTCCTTGAGGAAGACGACATCTATAATACTGATTTATTTGATCAGGTGGCCGTTTGGTGGAGATATATAGATGACGTCTTCCTCATATGGACTGGAACGGAAGACTCTTTATTGGAATTTTATAAACACCTGAATATGTTAGATGACACCATCAAGTTTACTCTTGTTTATTCCAAAAATGAAATTCAATTCTTGGATGTCTTAGTGAAATATAATGATAACACTTTAAGTACAGAATTATTCAGAAAAAAAACTGATAAGAATGACTTGTTAACCTATGATAGTCATCATCCAAAAAACACTCGAGATGCTATCCCTTATAGTCAAATGTTGAGGGTAAAGCGGATAGTGAGTGATCCTAAAGTACAGGAAGAATCACTTACCAATATGATTACAAGGTTTAACCTGAGGCAATACCCAAAGAAACTACTTAAAGAGCAAAAAAGGAGAGTAGATCTGGTAGATAGAGAGTGTGCTTTAGATAGAGGCACAAATAAGAAAGATTCTATACGTATACCCTTTGTGACTTCATTTTGTAATGAGAGCGGATTAATAGCCAAAATTATTAAGAAACATTGGGGGATGTTGACTAAATGTCTACCACAAGTAGAGGCTTTTAAGATGCCCCCGCTCTTGGCGTATAAGAGAAGTCAAAATTTGGGTGACAAATGAATACACTCAGATCTAGGAACCTTTAAGAAAGATAAACAATGTTATCTGTCGGGTAACAAAAGAAAAGGGTGTTACCCATGTCTTTCTTGCATAAATTGCAGACTCATGATCAAGGGCTCTTCTTTTAGACACCCTAGAACTAATGAAGTCTTTGAGATTAGGCATTATCTAATTTGCACATTTTTACCTGATGAAGGCTAATTTTATGTATAGCCGAAACGCGTTGTGTTTGTATATATAATAAATCAGAATTTCTTTGAAATAATCGGAGTAATCAATGAACCATCTGGAAGCGCTCCTTGACAAACTGGAAATCCTTCTCTACACTCCCTGATGAATCTCCTGCAAGGTGGTTCATTTCACCTGTTTTGAGCTGCAGGCCAGAGGATCCAGACCATTACTCCACTACCCTAATACAGGGTTACATGCTGAACAACAAGACACCAAAAAGGTGAGGAGAAATCCTAATTCTGCTTAATATAATTATATTTCTGCACTTAGATCTGCGCCCCCCTTCTTTTTTCCTCTCACCCCTGTCTTGCAGACTTCACTGTCCTCAAAGACGTTACTGATTTAATTCTAACTTGCACATCGGAATTTGTGGTATACCTATTAGAGTGCCCATGTCCCTTATGGTACGTGGGAGAAACTACATGGGACTTTAAAACGAGGATCAATCATCATAGGCATACCATAAGAAAAGAACGCAAGGATCTCCCAGTCTCTAAACATTTTTTTGAACGGGGCCATAATGAACATCAATTGAGGTTTAGAATAATAGAAGGGGGGGTGACAGGATCCGTCTCCTGAAAAAACGTGAATTGGAGTGGATCCACCGTTTGGGAACATTAAAACCCCAAGGGCTTAATGTTGAATATAGGTTAACTCAGGCAACTTAAAGCTATTACTGAGTATTGTTACTAGACATGATATATAAATTGTCCCTTTCAGGATGTTAGACTTTAATCAGTTGAGGTATAAACAGTCTGATTGACGAGTAGAGGTATCTAATTTAAAAATAAATTTATGGTTTTTGTATGGTTAGATTTAAATTATTTGGTTATAATGTATCATTGAATATAATCTTTTCTCCTATTTTTTCCTATTTTTGCAGATTTGGCAATCCGATTGCGATCTTGTGAGGCTATGTGATATAGACTCCATTATACCTATCGCTATGTACTGTCAAGTGGCCATTATATTATTTTTTCTTATAATAAAGAGCACATTTAGTAACTAACATCTAGTGTGGTCTAATTAATAGGGTGAGGAGTACTAAACTAGAGTGCATATATTAGTCTTGCTTTGAATGGTGAAATGCTCCGTAGATCGCTAACGGGTGAGGGGTATCTATGAAGATAATATACACTGCGTTTGTGATGAATAATATGATTCAAGTGCTCCGTGGACCCCTTATGCTGTGTTATAAACAGATAGACCGCACCTAAATATAATTTTGGATGAGAGAAGTGCTCTTTGATACTTATGAATAGACTAGATGGCAGCCCGATTCTAAAGAATCGGGTAGTCTCGAATCCATATATAGTTTATTTAGTAATAGTTAGGGGAGTGCGGTGAAATTAATTGTGTGTATAGAGGTGGCTCAGTGGGTAGCACTGCGCGGTGGCTCAGTGGTTAGCACTGCGCGGTGGCTCAGTGGTTAGTACTGCGTGCGGTGGCTCAGTGGTTAGTACTGCGTGCGCTGGCTCAGTGGTTAGCAGTGAGTGCAGTGGCTCAGTGGTTAGCAGTGAGTGCGGTGGCTCAGTGGTTAGCAGTGAGTGCGGTGGCTCAGTGGTTAGCAGTGAGTGCGGTGGCTCAGTGGTTAGCAGTGAGTGCGGTGGCTCAGTGGTTAGCAGTGAGTGCGGTGGCTCAGTGGTTAGCAGTGAGTGCGGTGGCTCAGTGGTTAGCAGTGAGTGCGGTGAGATTGGTCAGCGCAGCGGTGTGGGCAGAGTGGTCAGTGCAGCGCCGTGGGCAGAGTGGTCAGTGCAGCGCCGTGGGCAGAGTGGTCAGTGCAGCGCCGTGGGCAGAGTGGTCAGTGCAGCGCCGTGGGCAGAGTGGTCAGTGCAGCGCCGTGGGCAGAGTGGTCAGTGCAGCGCCGTGGGCAGAGTGGTCAGCGCAGCGCCGTGGGCAGAGTGGTAAGCACACACATACACTCCGCTATACTTACCACCGACACTGCGTCTTCCCCGCCGCCTGGATCCTGAGTCGACATGTCGCCGCCCCCGGACGACTGGATCCAATATGTTGTCCAGGTAGTTTTTCAAGACATCTTGGACGCTATATTGGATCCAGTAGTTTGGGGGCAGCGACATGTCGACTGAGGATCCAGGCAGCGGACGCAGGGCCGGTGGTAAGTATAGCGGAGTGTGTGTGTATGTGTGTGTGTGTGTACAAAGTTGAGGGAAGTGTGGACAAAGTGACGGAAGTGCGTACATACACACATATACACACATAGTGTACATTGCATATGGAGGGGAGAGGAGAGCGGAGGCTGGAGGGCAGAGGAGGGCGGTGGCTGGAGGGCAGAGGACAGGGAGAGTAGAGCGGAGGCTGGAGGGCAGAGGACAGGGAGAAGCGAGTGGAGGCTGGAGGGCAGAGGAGAGGGAGAGGAGAGCGGAAGGTGGAGGGTAGAGGAGAGGGAGAGGAGAGCAGAAGGTGGAGGGTAGAGGAGAGGGAGAGGAGAGCGGAAGCTGGAGGGCAGAGGACAGGGAGAGGAGAGCAGAGGCTGGAGGGCAGAGGACAGGGAGAGGAGAGCGGAGGCTGGAGGGCAGAGGACAGGGGAGGAGAGCGAAGGCTGGAAGGCAGAGGACAGGGAGAGGGGAGCGGAGGCTGGAGGGCAGAGGACAGGGAGAGCAGAGCGGAGGCTGGAGGGCAGAGGACAGGCAGAGGAGAGGGGAGGCTGGAGGGCAGAGGAGAGCGGAGGCTGGAGGGCAGAGGACAGGGAGAAAAGAGCAGAGGCTGGAGGGCAGAGGAGGGCGGAGGCTGGAGGGCAGAGGACAGGGAGAGGAGAGCGGAGGCTGGAGGGCAGAGGACAGGGAGAGGAGAGCGGAGGCTGGAGGGCAGAGGACAGGGAGAGGAGAGCGGAGGGTGGAGGGCAGAGGACAGGGAGAGGAGAGCGGAGGCTGGAGGACAGGGAGAGGAGAGCGGAGGCTGGAGGTCAGAGGAGAGTGGAGGCTGGAGGGCAGAGGACAGGGAGAGCAGAGCGGAGGCTGGAGGGCAGAGGAGGGCGGAGGCTGGAGGGCGGAGGCTGGAGGGCAGAGGACAGGGAGAGGAGGGTGGAGGGCAGAGGACATGGAGAGGAGAGCGGAGGCTGGAGGTCAGAGGAGAGCGGAGGCTGGAGGCTGGAGGGCAGAGGACAGGGAGAGGAGAGCGGAGGCTGGAGGACAGGGAGAGGAGAGCGGAGGCTGGAGGTCAGAGGAGAGCGGAGGCTGGAGGGCAGAGAGAGCAGAGCGGAGGCTGGAGGGCAGAGGAGGGCGGAGGCTGGAGGGCGGAGGCTGGAGGGCGGAGGCTGGAGGGCAGAGGACAGGGAGAGGAGAGCGGAGGGTGGAGGGCAGAGGCCAGGGCAGAGGAGGCTGGAGGGCAGAGGCCAGGGCAGAGGAGGCTGGAGGGCAGAGGCCAGGGCAGAGGAGGCTGGAGGGCAGAGGCCAGGGCAGAGGAGGCTGGAGGGCAGAGGGCAGGGCAGAGGAGGCTGGAGGGCAGAGGCCAGGGCAGAGGAGGATGGAGGGCAGAGGCCAGGGCAGAGGAGGCTGGAGGGCAGAGGCCAGGGCAGAGGAGGCAGAAGGGCAGAGGAGGCTGGAGGGCAGAGGCCAGGGCAGAGGCCAGGGCAGAGGAGGCTGGAGGGCAGAGGCCAGGGCAGAGGAGGCTGGAGGGCAGAGGCCAGGGCAGAGGAGGCTGGAGGGCAGAGGCCAGGGCAGAGGAGGCTGGAGGGCAGAGGCCAGGGCAGAGGAGGCTGGAGGGCAGAGGCCAGGGCAGAGGAGGCTGGAGGGCAGAGGCAGCTGGAGCCGGTAGGGCAGAGGCTGCTGGAGCCGGTAGGGCAGACTCACCGCGGGCCGGCCATCAGGTGTACTGTAGCAGGAGAGGAGGGGCGGGCAGAGCTGCAGGAGAGGAAGTCCCGCCCTCCCTCCTCTGTAGGCAGACAGCAGGGAGCACGGGTATCCCCAGGGTGTGTGTGGGCCCCCGAGGTGGCGGGCAATGGGCACCCCTGCCCCCCGGTATGTAGCTACTGGCTGGAGGGCAGAGGGTGGAGGGGAGTGGCAGGAGGGCACACGGAACTTCCGATATCGGAACATTCCGTGTGCCGGTGCCTGTAGCCGGTGGGCAGCCCGGCTACAGTGCATTGGATGAGCCTGGGCGAAGACCATCACGGAAGTGGGCGTGGCCTTTTCCGGAAGTGGCCTTCGGGTTTTATATATAAGATAATTCTGGTAATGTCAGCGTTACTATGGACAGTAATGGCCGCCGAGATTCTCGCATATGCATTGCGCACGCGCGGGAACTCGTGCAAGCTGGGAGCACGAGATTCGCGTTAGAGAGGCTTCGCGCATGCGCGAGATGCGAACGACAGCGCAACTGGGCATGCGCGAGCGTTCCACATGGTGCTGCGGGCTGTACAGCGAGACGGTATGTGTGAGCTGTATGCAGGCTTAATTTAGATTGTAATCATCGCGATTTTGTAAAATAGGTGTAGGAAATGAATATATTAGTACCAATTATGAGATTATGTAACATTTTAATCCTTTAATATTGAGTTCTAAGTATGACTATTTTAATTGCACATAGGCACTATATATAGCACATTATGGTATGAAGGGTATCTTTTATTACTATTAACTACTGTATAATAACAGTTCTTATAAATTAAATTGTATAATCACTATTGATTGTTATTGCCCCTGTGTGGGCCCTATATATATATGCACTGATTCATTTGGACTGTACTGCTTGAGGAAGGCTGATGTAGCCGAAATGTCGCAGTCCGGGAATAAATCCACATTGTGATTTGAAAAGGATGTGCTGCTGTCCATTTTTTTGATTTTATCTATAACTAGATGGCAGCCCGATTCTAAAGAATCGGGTAGTCTAGAATCCATATATAGTTTATTTAGTAATAGTTAGGGGAGTGCGGTGAAATTAATTGTGTGTATAGAGGTGGCTCAGTGGTTAGCACTGCGCGGTGGCTCAGTGGGTAGCACTGCGCGGTGGCTCAGTGGTTAGCACTGCGCGGTGGCTCAGTGGTTAGTACTGCGTGCGGTGGCTCAGTGGTTAGTACTGCGTGCGCTGGCTCAGTGGTTAGCAGTGAGTGCGGTGGCTCAGTGGTTAGCAGTGAGTGCGGTGGCTCAGTGGTTAGCAGTGAGTGCGGTGGCTCAGTGGTTAGCAGTGAGTGCGGTGGCTCAGTGGTTAGCAGTGAGTGCGGTGGCTCAGTGGTTAGCAGTGAGTGCGGTGGCTCAGTGGTTAGCAGTGAGTGCGGTGGCTCAGTGGTTAGCAGTGAGTGGGGTGGCTCAGTGGTTAGCAGTGAGTGCGGTGAGATTGGTCAGCGCAGCGGTGTGGGCAGAGTGGTCAGTGCAGCGCCGTGGGCAGAGTGGTCAGTGCAGCGCCGTGGGCAGAGTGGTCAGTGCAGCGCCGTGGGCAGAGTGGTCAGTGCAGCGCCGTGGGCAGAGTGGTCAGTGCAGCGCCGTGGGCAGAGTGGTCAGTGCAGCGCAGTGGGCAGAGTGGTCAGCGCAGCGCCGTGGGCAGAGTGGTCAGCGCAGCGCCGTGGGCAGAGTGGTAAGCACACACATACACTCCGCTATACTTACCACCGACCCTGCGTCTTCCCCGCCGCCTGGATCCTGAGTCCAGAGCAGAGGAGGCTGGAGGGCAGAGGCCAGGGCAGAGGAGGCTGGAGGGCAGAGGCTGCAGGGCAGAGGAGGCTGGAGGGCAGAGGCCAGGGCAGAGGAGGCTGGAGGGCAGAGGCCAGGGCAGAGGAGGCTGGAGGGCAGAGGCCAGGGAAGAGGAGGCTGGAGGGCAGAGGCCAGGGCAGAGGAGGCTGGAGGGCAGAGACCAGAGCAGAGGAGGCTGGAGGGCAGAGGCCAGGGCAGAGGAGGCTGGAGGGCAGAGGAGGTTGGAGGGCAGAGGGGAGGGCAGAGGAGGCTGGAGGGCAGAGGGCAGGGCAGAGGAGGCTGGAGGGCAGAGGCCAGGGCAGAGGAGGCTGGAGGGCAGAGGCCAGGGCAGAGGAGGCTGGAGGGCAGAGGAGGCTGGAGGGCAGAGGCCAGGGCAGAGGAGGCTGGAGGGCAGAGGCCAGGGCAGAGGAGGCTGGAGGGCAGAGGGCAGGGCAGAGGAGGCTGGAGGGCAGAGGCCAGGGCAGAGGAGGCTAGAGGGCAGAGGCCAGGGCAGAGGAGGCTGGAGGGCAGAGGCCAGGGCAGAGGAGGCTGGAGGGCAGAGGCCAGAGCAGAGGAGGCTGGAAGGCAGAGGCCAGGGCAGAGGAGGCTGGAGGGCAGAGGCCAGGGCAGAGGAGGCTGGAGGGCAGAGGCCAGGGCAGAGGAGGCTGGAGGGCAGAGGAGGCTGGAGGGCAGAGGCCAGGGCAGAGGAGGCTGGAGGGCAGAGGCCAGGGCAGAGGAGGCTGGAGGGCAGAGGCCAGGGCAGAGGAGGCTGGAGGGCAGAGGGCAGGGCAGAGGAGGCTGGAGGGCAGAGGCCAGGGCAGAGGAGGCTGGAGGGCAGAGGCCAGGGCAGAGGAGGAGAAGGGCAGAGGAGGCTGGAGGGCAGAGGCCAGGGCAGAGGAGGCTGGAGGGCAGAGGCCAGGGCAGAGGAGGCTGGAGGGCAGAGGCCAGGGCAGAGGAGGCTGGAGGGCAGAGGCCAGGGCAGAGGAGGCTGGAGGGCAGAGGAGGCTGGAGGGCAGAGGCCAGGGCAGAGGAGGCTGGAGGGCAGAGGCCAGGGCAGAGGAGGCTGGAGGGCAGAGGCCAGGGCAGAGGAGGCTGGAGGGCAGAGGCCAGGGCAGAGGAGGCTGGAGGGCAGAGGCCAGGGCAGAGGAGGCTGGAGGGCAGAGGCCAGGGCAGAGGAGGCAGAAGGGCAGAGGAGGCTGGAGGGCAGAGGAGGCTGAAGGGCAGAGGCCAGGGCAGAGGAGGCTGGAGGGCAGAGGCCAGGGCAGAGGAGGCTGGAGGGCAGAGGAGGCTGGAGGGCAGAGGCCAGGGCAGAGGAGGCTGGAGGGCAGAGGCCAGGGCAGAGGAGGCTGGAGGGCAGAGGCCAGGGCAGAGGAGGCTAAAGGGCAGAGGCCAGGGCAGAGGAGGCTGGAGGGCAGAGGCCAGGGCAGAGGAGGCTGGAGGGCAGAGGAGGCTGGAGGGCAGAGGCCAGGGCAGAGGAGGCTGGAGGGCAGAGGCCAGAGCAGAGGAGGCTGGAGGGCAGAGGCCAGGGCAGAGGAGGCTGGAGGGCAGAGGCCAGGGCAGAGGAGGCTGGAGGGCAGAGGCCAGGGCAGAGGAGGCAGAAGGGCAGAGGAGGCTGGAGGGCAGAGGAGGTTGGAGGGCAGAGGCCAGGGCAGAGGCCAGGGCAGAGGAGGCTGGAGGGCAGAGGCCAGGGCAGAGGAGGCTGGAGGGCAGAGGAGGCTGGAGGGCAGAGGCCAGGGCAGAGGAGGCTGGAGGGCAGAGGCCAGGGCAGAGGAGGCTGGAGGGCAGAGGCCAGGGCAGAGGAGGCTGGAGGGCAGAGGCAGCTGGAGCCGGTAGGGCAGAGGCTGCTGGAGCCGGCAGGGCAGACTCACTGCGGGCCGGCCATCAGGTGTACTGTAGCAGGAGAGGAGGGGCGGGCAGAGCTGCAGGAGAGGAAGTCCCGCCCTCCCTCCTCTGTAGGCAGACAGCAGGGAGCACGGGTATCCCCAGGGTGTGTGTGGGCCCCCGAGGTGGCGGGCAATGGGCCCCCCCTGCCTCCCGGTATGTAGCTACTGGCTGGAGGGCAGAGGGTGGAGGGGAGTGGCAGGAGGGCACACGGAACTTCCGAGATCGGAACGTTCCGTGTGCCGGTACCTGTAGCCGGGGGGCAGCCCGACTACAGTGCACTGGATGAGCCTGGGCGAAGACCATCACGGAAGTGGGCGTGGCCTTTTCCGGAAGTGGCCTTCGGGTTTTATATATAAGATACCTTGGTGACGGTAGGACAAGCTTGCACCCGTTTTTTAAGTGATAGTGCTGTTCCAATTTTTGATAATTCATATCTATCTATCTATCTATCTATCTATCTATCTATCTATCTATCTATCTATCTATCTATCTATCTATCTATGTATCTCTATATCTATCTATATATGTATCTATTTCTTTCTATCTATATCTATCTATCTATCTATCTATCTATCTATCTATCTATGTATCTATTTCTATCTATCTATCTATCTATCTATCTATCTATGTATCTCTATATCTATCTATGTATCTATTTCTATCTATCTATCTATCTATCTATTTCTATCTATCTTTTCTTTCTTTTCAATGGTCTTTTTATTAGTGATGTTTGCATAACATAACAATAAACATTTTTTTTTGAAAGTGTAAGAACATCAAAAAATGTCAGAAAATGACAAAAAATTACAATTATATTACAAAGGCATTGCATGGTATGAATACAATATAACGTGCGCATTCGGTATTCATCTGTACATGGCACCTAACTGGAGTTCTCCAAGTTGTTCGTTAGTGGCGGTAGCCTGGCTGATAGTAGGAGGGTTAGTATGTGCCATCTCTCAAGAGAAAAGAAAAGAAGAAATAAAGAAGAACGGGAAGGGGGGGTGGGGGGGCAGTCCAGCTACCAGGAAGTTAGTGTCTGATGCCAGTCAAGTAGTCATTTGGACGGGTGAGATCTTAGTTATGCGAATAATCCTGCGTTTTCCGAAAGGTAGTCCATGGAGACCATGTGTGTCTGAGTTTCGTTTGTCTATTTTCAACTGACGCCACAGTCATTGCTACTCGATATAGAGCATTTATTTTGTCATACAGTTGTTCGGTGATCGGTAGATCTGGGGTCTTCCAGTATAGTGGTATCAATAATTTTGCTGCGGTTATGCAATGTCGTGCTAAATCAGACGCGTATTTGTCATCCGTCCAGAGTGGGAAGTTTAATAATGTGGTCTCTGGTGAGAGCGTTAGTGTTTTGTTCGTCTCAGTCTGTATAAGTATGGCTACTCTATTCCACAAATCTCTGATTTTGGGACATGTCCACCAGATGTGAATATAGTCTCCGTCGGGACCCTTACACCTCCAGCAGTCTGTTGAGCTCTCTCTTTGCCATTGGTAGGTTTGTTTGGGTGCCAAATACCACCGCGACACGATTTTGAAAGTGTTTTCCTGAGCCCGTACGCATTGCGAGGGGCCATGAGATCTTTCATAAATAAATCGTTGTTGCGTTGGGGTAAGGCAATAGCCCAGGTCTTTTTCCCAGTGCGTGATATAGCTCCGTTTTGGGCTGCATTCAGTCATCAGTAGTGTTTGGTATAAAGTGGATAATACTTTTTTTGGTTTCGAGGTGGCTGCACATAGCTTCTCAAACGGTGTCATGGCGCGTGAAAGATCTGCCTGTTGTAAGTGTGGTTTCAGTGCTGATTTTATGCAAGTATAGTGCAATAAGTTCAGTCCTTGGAGACCAGGTGTGGTCCGTATCTCAGAGCAGAGAAAGTTGGCATGGTTCCATCTATCAAGATTCGATCTACAGTCAGGATTTGCAGGGCAGGTATCTTGTGCGATTCATTAGTAGAAGTGCTGGGTCTACCAGGAAGAAGGTCCGTTAGTGTAAGTAGGGGAGATAGTGGGGGTATCATCATGTGGCGCAGTTTCGACCAGACCTGAAGGGTGGCCTTAGTATGTATGTTGTGGATTGGGGGCAGCTTAGTGGTCTTCTCATATGTAAGAAATAAGGACCTGAGCGTTTTTGGAGCTAGTGCTTCTTCTACTGCAATCCATAGGTTATCTCGTGGGTGCCTAAGGATGTCAATCATTCTCGAGATTATTGCGGCTTGATAGTACTTCCGTATATCAGGCGCTCCCATTCCCCCTATATTCTTATGAAGCGTTAGTGTTCGGTATGATATGCGGGGCTTTTTCCGGTGCCAGATGTAGTTACTAAACAGGGCATTGATCTTAGAAAGGAATGTCGTCGGGATTGATATGGGGAGCATATTGAACATATAGGTAAACTTGGAGAGGATCAAGCTTTTTAATAAATTTTTTTACCCATCCAAGAAAGATGGTTATCTCTCCATGTGCCAATAGTAGACTTAGCATTTTCAAGCATTGGTTTGATGTTGAGTCGAAAAAGATCTCTGCTGTTTCTCCCCAGTTTCACCCGAGATATTTTATATATGTGGTGGGCCATGTGAAGGGATAGAGGTCTTTTAATTTTGATAAAGTTGTGTTAATGTTGATGTCAAGTGCTTCAGATTTAGAGGGGTTGACTTTAAAGTTTGAGAGGTGGCTAAAATGATCCAATAATTTCATTAGAGCTGGGAATCCGCGTAGTGGGGAAGTCATTAGCACAAGCAGGTCATCCGCAAACGCCGCCGTCTTATAATGCGTGTGATTTAATGTGATGCCTTCAATGTCCTGATGGGATTGTATGGCATGCAGCAGAGGTTCCATGGAGAGCACAAAGAGTAGGGCAACCCTGTCTCGTGCCGTTTTTTATTACAAATGTGTCTGTGAGCGAGTTATTTATCCTGATTCTGGCCGTGGGGTTGTTATACATTGCTAATATGGCTCTGGTAAGTGCATGTGGTAGCCCAAATGTGCTTAGGGTTTCCTCGAGGTAAGTCCAGTCCACTCTGTCAAATGCTTTCTCAGCATCGGTTCCCAGGAGTACCAAAGGGGATCTACGGTGTTTAGCTATTTGCATCAAATGCAATATTTTGGGTGTGTTGTCTTTCCCCTCTCGTCCCCCAACAAATCCTGTTTGACTAGGTGAGATCAAGCGTGGCAACAGTGTCGCTACTCTTCGCGCTATCAAGCTGGAGAGCAGTTTTAGGTCTACATTTTATAAAGAAATTGGTCTATAGCTACTGCACTGCTCCGGGTCTTTCCCCCTTTGTGGATCAGCGAGATGCTAGCTTCTAACATTTGTCGTGGGAGGGGCAGACCTTGGAGTACAGCATTACATAGGTCCAGAAATCGTGGTAGTAGGACATTGGGGAAAGTTTTATAATACTGTGCTGTAAGCCCATCAGGCCCTGGTGATTTTCCGGTCGGGCACTTTGACAGAGTGGACTGGAGCTCCGCAATTTGGAATGGCTTTATCAGTTCCTTCTTTTGTGTTTCCGTCAGGCTGGGTAGTCCCAAACGCTGCAGAAAGATCCTGAATGATCTCCTCTTTCCGTAGTCTGGTCTGTTCACTAGACTCGTCGGTCTCAAATCATAAAGGTGCTTATAATAGTCTAAAAATGCGTTTTCCACATGTGTGGGATTATCAGAGCTGACACCTTGTCTGTTTTTGACCGTACCAATCTGAGTGCACATCTGTCTCTTACGTATGAGTGAGATCATGAATCTGGACGCTTTATCTCCGTGGGCGTACAATTTATTCTTCCACGAGCTGTAATATTTTGCTGATTGGAGAGCTATAAGATCTTTTAGTTGTTGTCTCTTTGTGGATAACAGAAGCATGGTCTGATGGTTGAGTTGTCTTTTATGTTTTAGTTCTAGTGAGGCTATCTCTTCGTAGAGATCGTACATGTCTTGTTGTCTTTTTCTATTAAGGTGGGAGGAGATTGATATTAGTTCACCCCGAATGACCGATTTGTGTGCCTCCCATAAAATTTGTGCCGACATACCCTGTGTATCATTAAGCGCGAAGTAACTGTGCAGTGCTTCTTGTATGCGAGCTTTGACCCCAGGTTCCGCTAATATGGTTTCATTGAGGCGCCACGATCTATTGTTGGGGTGTTGTCTTTGCAGTGACATTTCCAGAGTCACAGTGGAGTGGTCAGAATATATATTTGGAGATATGTTTGATTTTTTAATGTTGGACATCTGTGTTTTGTGGACAAAGATATAATCGATCCTATGATAGGTTTTATGAGGGTAAAAATAGAAGGTGTAATCGCGGTCGGCGGGGTTCAGGCATCTCCACGTGTCAACCAAATGTTGGGAGTTCAGGCATCGCTGTATTTTAGCTAGGTCCTCTGCTGAGAGCGTACTCTTCTGCTTAGAGGTGTCCATTAGCGGGTTCAGCGCTACATTAAGATCTCCACCGACCACCAACACACCCTCTTTGAATATTTCTATTTTCTTCATCGTTGCTGTCAACTATTTTGCAACTTTCATATTTGGGGCATATAGGCTACATAGCGTCACTAAGGATCCATTTAGTAGTCCCTTGATTAGTATATATCGTCCCAGGGGGTCAGTTAGCGTGTCTCTAAGTTGAAATGTCACCCCTTTGGCTATCGCTACTGAGGTACCTTTAGTTCGTGCTTGGGTCGTAGTAGCGTGGTACCACTTATCGTATCCAGAGCGGGTCAAGTCAGGTATTTTGTCAGGCTTAAAATGCGTCTCTTGTAAAAGAAGCACTGTCACTTTTTGTTGTTTAAGTCTGTGTAGTATGTGTCGCCTTGCTATCGGCGAGTTTAGGCCATGTGTGTTGAGTGAAGCAAATGTAATTACCTTAGTCATGTCTGCCATAGCTTGTCTCCGTCGGTTCGGTCGTTGTGCATCGGCATCATCGGTTTCATATCCTTCGACCTTCCTGGATCACTGGACTGGGAGGGGGGGAAGAGGTGAAAGCGAGTATAGTGAAAGAAAAGACAAGAAAGATAGAAAAAATAAAGCATAACTTTCAGTAACTGTGATAAATTCACAGGTTTAAATGTGATTATGAGTCTGTTCAACATAGGGCTACAAAGGGCCTCAATAGCCAGCTCTGGGGAGGATATCATCGTTCAAGGTTGCTAATGCTGGTGTCTAACCAAGTCCTCAAGTAATGAAACATATTGTTAAAGGGAAGGGTGTGGGTCGGGGGTTGGTTGGGGAGGGGGGGAGGGGGGGGTTGGGTAGGCTTAAGAGTGAGGAGAATATGGTGGTAAACTATGATATGGGTTGGGGGATGGGAAGGGTATCCGGGTATTGGGTGATGGGTAGGAGGTCGGTTGGGGGTGGCTTATGTTATGAACCAAGCTTCGGTTGATTGTGTCCATATCTGTTAGTAACCGTCGTTACTGTAAAAAGAGGGGGCGCTTCGTACAATCTAGTCCACCATGTTGTGTAATCGTAGAAGTGCTCCTGTATAAATTGTTTCGTCACTTCGGTGTAGTCAGGTCCTTTTGGAGGGTAGTAGGTCCATAAGTTTGCAATTAAGCGTGGTTATCAAAGGGGAAGGAAACAAGATGCAAAGTTCTGCTATCTATTTGTAGAAATCCATTTATTCAGGTGCTAGGGCATCAGAGTGTCAAGTCGTGTCGACCAGGTCTTTTGCAGCGGGAGATTTGGCCGTCTTAAGCCCCAGTCACACATAACGATTTCGCTAGCGAGATCGTTGTAACTGTGACGTTACAACGATCTCTCCAGCGATCTCGTTCTGTGTGACACTTTGCAGCGATCAGGCCCCTGCTGTGAGGTCGCTGATCGTTGCACAGTGCTGCGGTTCATTTTCTGATCGTTGGTTTCCCGCTGGTCAGCACGCATCGCTGCGTGTGACCGCGAGAAACCAGCGATCTGTGACCTCACAGCGCTGGTTACTATGGTAAACAACGGGTATCCAGGCAGCGCGCGCTGCCTAGATACCCGGCATTTACCATGGTTACCAGCGTCCTCCCTGCTTAGCACTGCCTGTAAGCATGGAGAACGCTGGTAACTATGATAAACAGCGGGTATCCAGGCAGCGCGCACTGCCTGGATACGCGCTGTTTATCATAGTTACCTGCGTTCTCCTTGCTTAGCGCTGCAGCGCTAAGCAGGGAGCGATATGGGAGGTGGCTCCCTTGGCCTGATCGCTGGGGAGATCTGCCTGTTTGACAGCTCCCCAGCGATCAGGTAACGACGCTCCAGCGATCCCGGCAGGTCGTTATCGCTGTCGGGATCGTTGGAGCGATCGTTATGTGTGACTGCACCCTTACGCTTCACTCTTTGAGCCTTAGGTGTGGTGACTACTTGCCATGCTGTTGGTGGCGGTATTTGCAGGAGCAAAGAGGCTGAATGGAATGCTTCCAGATCCGGATATGAGTCTAGTGTGATCTCTAGTTCCTCGCAGGCTTGTTTGACGTCCGCCGGGGTCCTAGCTTGCAGCCTCTTATCTCCAGCTGTTATAAATATGCCGAATGGGAACAGCCACCGGAATCTGTAACCTTTTCTTGTTAAGGCCTCAGTGAATGGCTTCAAGAGTCGCCGTTTTCGTAGTGTGATAGATGATAAGTCCTGGTATAACTGAATCGTGGCGCCCTCATAGGTGATCGTCCGTTTGTCTCTTGCTTTCCGGAGCACTAGATCTTTCACTCTAAAGTCTAAGAAGCGGCAGAGTACATCCCTAGGCTGTTCGCCTTGTGATGGTCTAGGCTTGAGGGCTCTATGTACTCTTGTCAATTCAATGTTTTCCGGTTTTTCCTGATCCAATACCTCCTTGAATATCTCAATGGCCGTTTTAGTGAGCGTTTCCAGCGCCACAGACTCCGGCATGCCCCGTATTCTAATATTGTTACGGCGCTCACGGTTCTCGTGATCTTCCAAGGATACATGTGCAGCATGGAGGATGTTCTCATGTTGTTGTAGGCATTTCAGCATAGCATTAGACTGTTGTATTATGGTCGTCTATGTGTTTTCGGCCGTATCTAATCTATGCCCTTGTTGAGTGAGGTTGTATTTCATTTCTGCAAGTTCCTTACTTATTGGATCTAGTTTCTGCGAGAGGATTCTTGCTATGAATGAGCGAGTTACTTGTGTATCTTTGTGAGTTGATATACTTTCAGATTCACTATCCATGTCTGTGTCCGAATCGTCCATTAGAGTTGGATCATTTGGTTTGGAGGGCACGTATGAGTCAGTCAAAGCGGCTTGTTTCTTTAAGAATTTGTCTACGTCAGCTTGCGTGACTGCTTTAGCAAGTTTCAGGGATCCTTTAGGGGTTTTTGTTCCAGTTTTCCCCATATTAGTAATGAGTTAATTTTTAATGCTGGTTGAATGAAATGGTCACGGAGCTCCCCCTGCTGGCTGATAGGGATTACTGCAGCATGTTAGTGTTGAGCAGCTATATTAGAGAAGTAGTAGATAGACACTTTTAACTGTTTTGGAGATCTACTGGTATCCTGTTGTTATATACCAGTCTCGTGATTTGAGGGGTCTGGAATACCAGTCTAGTTAGCCCAGGCACAGGTCAGGGAGGTTTTTTTCCTTTACTGTCTGTCCTGCAGACTTTGTGCAGCACTGTGACCCTATATGCATCCGGTTTAGATGATATACAAGCAAAAGGTGGTACCTCTTATCTTTATATTCGTCTGCTCCTGAGCTCCTTATGTTGTTATTCAGAGGAGCCCCCGGCCGCAACACCAGGCTGGCTGCAAGCGCCAGAGCCGTGGGGTTCAGTGTGTCCCCGGCTCTGTCTGCTCTCTCCGACGGGGTTCACGCGGGACAGATCCCCCTGCACACACACCCGTTCTCTCCACACTGTTATTTCGCGTGACGGGTCTCTGGGGGGCCGCAGGCCATCAGCAGCTGCACTGTTCCCAGGCCGCCCGCCTCAGCGTCTCTCTTACCGCCCGTTCCTCGTCCCTGGTGCCTCGTGCCGTCGGGTGTCTCCTGCAGCTGTGGGGCACCGCTCAGCCTCGGTTCCTCCTGCAGTCCAGTTGCGGTCCGGCCGCGGGAATCTCTGGCAGGGGTATTCCTGCTTCAGCTCCGCTTCCCTTGTGCTTCTTTGCAGTCGATCCGGCCCGGCCTATCTCTCCCGCCGAGAGCCGCACGCTGTTCACTGAGGGCTTTTCTCCGCAGCTGGAGATGGTCCAGATGGTGGAATGGTGCCTAGGACCTGTGCATAGGAGTCTCAGGCGTAGTCAGGGGTGTCTTCTGGGCTTTTTGGGGTCCCTCACGAGGGTGGATGGCACGGATTGAGATATTTCTGTGGGAGAGCTAGGAAGTGCAGCCTCCCTCACCCGCGGCCATCTTGGATCTCTCTATCTATCGATTTCTATCTATCTATTTCTATCTATCTATCTATCTATCTATCTATCTCTATCTATCTATCTATCTATTTCTATCTATCTAATTTAGATTGTAATCATCACGATTTTGTAAAATAGGTGTAGGAAATGAATATATTAGTACCAATTATGAGATTATGTAACATTTTAATCCTTTAATATTGAGTTCTAAGTATGACTATTTTAATTGTACATAGGCACTATATATAACACTTTATGGTATGAAGGGTATCTTTTATTACTATTAACTACTGTATAATAACAGTTCTTATAAATTAAATTGTATAATCACTATTATTATTATTATTATTATTATTATTATTATTTATTTATATAGCGCCATTGATTCCATGGCGCTTTACATAAGCAGTGGGGGTAACAACGACAGGTACAGTACACATGAGCAATCAAGGCTTGCTGATACACGACGGGAGAGGATCCTGTCCACGAGGGCTCACAGTCTATAGGGGTGGGGGGAACACGATAGGGTGGGGGAGCACCAAGCGTTTGGTGGAGCGACGCTGGGTCTCATCATAGGTTGTAGGCTTGTTGGTATAGATGAGTTTTGAGGTTCTTTTTGAAGCTCTTGAGGGTAGGCGAGTGTCGGACGTGCTGGGGGAGAGAGTTCCAGAGTCTAGGGGAGGCGCGGGAGAAGTCTTGTATGCGGTTGTGGGAGGATGAGATGAGGGGGGAGGAGAGGAGGAGTTCTTGTGAGGAGCGTAGGTTGCGTGCGGGTTGGTATCGGGAGACCATGTCGGAGATGTAGGGGGGGGACAGGTTGTGAATGGCTTTGTAGGTCAGGGTTAGGATTTTAAAGTGAGGTCTTAGGGAGGTGGGGAGCCAGTGGAGTGCCATGCGGAGAGGGGAGATAGGGGAGTAGCGAGGAGGCAGGTGGATTAGACGGGCAGCTGAGTTTAGGATAGAGCGGAGAGGTGCAAGGGAGGAGGCAGGGAGACCGGTGAGCAGTAGGTTGCAGTAGTCGAGGCGGGAGATGATGAGGGCGTGGACGAGAGTTTTGGCGGTGTTGTGATTAAGAAACGGGCGAATACGTGATATGTTCTTGAGTTGGAGTTGGCAGGAGGTGGCGAGGGCTTGGATGTGGGGCTTGAAGGAGAGGGAGGAGTCGAGGGTGACCCCGAGGCACTTTGCGTGGGGAACTGGGGAGAGGGAGCAGTCATTGACTCGGATTGACAGGTCTGGCAGAGGGGGAGGGGGGCGCTGGGGGGAAGACAATGAACTCTGTTTTGTCCATGTTCAACTTGAGGAAGCGAGCAGAGAAGAAAGATGAGATGGCGGAAAGGCATTGGGGGATTTTAGACAGAAGGGAGGTGATGTCGGGCCCAGAGAGGTAGATCTGGGTGTCGTCGGCGTAGAGATGGTACTGGAGGCCGTGGGACTCAATGAGTTGACCTAGGCCGAGGGTGTAGATGGAAAAAAGTAGCGGTCCCAGTACCGATTCCTGGGGGACGCTGACAGTAAGGGGGAGGGACGAGGAAGAGGTGTGGGAGTGGGTGACACTGAAAGTGCGGTCCGTAAGATATGAGGAGATCCAGGAGAGGGCGAGGTCGGTGATACCAAGGGATTCTAGGATTTGGAGTAGGAGGGAGTGGTCGACTGTGTCGAAGGCGGCGGATAGGTCGAGGAGGAGGAGGACGGAGTAGTGTTTTTTCCGCTTCGCGGTCAGGAGGTCATTGGTGACTTTAGTGGAGGCTGTTTCGGTGGAGTGGTGGGGTCGGAAGCCGGATTGCAGGCGGTCGAAGAGGGAGCGGGAGGATAGGTAGGAGGACAGTTCAGAGTGGACGTGTTGTTCGAGTAGTTTGGAAGCGAAAGGGAGAAGGGATATTGATTGTTATTGCCCCTGTGTGGGCCCTATATATATATGCACTGATTCATTTGGACTGTACTGCTTGAGGAAGGCTGATGTAGCCGAAATGTCGCAGTCCGGGAATAAATCCACATTGTGATTTGAAAAGGATGTGCTGCTGTCCATTTTTTTTATTCTATCTATCTATCTATCTATCTATCTATCTATCTATTTATCTATCTATCTTTCTATCTATCTATGTATCTCTATCTATCTATCTATCTATCTATCTATCTATCTATGTATCTCTATATCTATCTATCTATCTATCTATGTATCTATTTCTATCTATGTATCTATTTCTATCTATCTATGTATCTATTTCTATCTATCTATCTATCTAAAGAGAAAAAGAGAAAAAAAAAGAGAAAAAAAAAAAAAAACTGCACAGCACTCACAGACAATGTGAACTGGTGCCAGCAGGGATGCTGGATCAATATACTAGAAAGAGACCTTGCAGCACTCAGCTGCTACCAATGATGTACATATGCTGACAAGCTATATATATATGAGAAAAAATTTAAAAACTTACGTTTTTTTTCAAAAAACTCAAAATTCTATTTTTTTTTTAATCTGAAGTTCTTAGTACACACATTGGCCAATGTCTGCTTGCTCGTCGACTGCGACAAAGTGACTTCAGGTCCGACGAGTCCTATCGCTGACACCCAAGCCCTCCTTGTCCACCCTACCCCACTACTAAGTGGGCGGACACCATCTAGACCCTAGATCACCTGTTTGCAACGAGGGTGCACATTACAGTAATAGAGCCAGCCACTCCACACGATACAAAAGAGAAAAAAAAAACTGCACTGCACTCAAAGACAATGTGAACTGGTGCCAGCAGGGATGCTGGATCAATATACTAGAAAGAGACCTTGCAGCACTCAGCTGCTACCAATGATGTACATATGCTGACAAGCTATATATATATGAGAAAAATTTTTAAAACTTACGTTTTTTTCAAAAAACTCAAAATTCTAATTTTTTTAAATCTGAAGTTCTTAGTACACACATTGGCCAATGTCTGCTTGCTCGTCGACTGCGACAAAGTGACTTCAGGTCCGACGAGTCCTATCGCTTACACCCAAGCCCTCCTTGTCCACCCTACCCCACTACTAAGTGGGCGGACACCATCTAGATCCTAGATCACCTGTTTGCAACGAGGGTGCACATTGCAGTAATAGAGCCAGCCACTCCACACGATACAAAAGAGAAAAAAAAAACTGCACAGCACTCAAAGACAATGTGAACTGGTGCCAGCAGGGATGCTGGATCAATATACTAGAAAGAGACCTTGCAGCACTCAGCTGCTACCAATGATGTACATATGCTGACAAGCTATATATATATGAGAAAAAATTTAAAAACTTACGTTTTTTTCAAAAAACTCAAAATTCTAATTTTTTTAAATCTGAAGTTCTTAGTACACACATTGGCCAATGTCTGCTTGCTCGTCGACTGCGACAAAGTGACTTCAGGTCCGACGAGTCCTATCGCTGACACCCAAGCCCTCCTTGTCCACCCTACCCCTACTTTGTCGCAGTCGACGAGCAAGCAGACATTAGCCAATGTGTGTACTGAGAACTTCAGATTTAAAAAAAATTAGAATTTTGAGTTTTTTGAAAAAAACGTAAGTTTTTAAATTTTTTCTCATATATATATAGCTTGTCAGCATATGTACATCATTGGTAGCAGCTGAGTGCTGCAAGGTCTCTTTCTAGTATATTGATCCAGCATCCCTGCTGGCACCAGTTCACATTGTCTGTGAGTGCTGTGCAGTTTTTTTTTTTCTCTTTTGTATCGTGTGGAGTGGCTGGCTCTATTACTGCAATGTGCACCCTCGTTGCAAACAGGTGATCTAGGGTCTAGATGGTGTCCGCCCACTTAGTAGTGGGGTAGGGTGGACAAGGAGGGCTTGGGTGTAAGCGATAGGACTCGTCGGACCTGAAGTCACTTTGTCGCAGTCGACGAGCAAGCAGACATTGGCCAATGTGTGTACTAAGAACTTCAGATTTTAAAAAAATTAGAATTTTGAGTTTTTTGAAAAAAACGTAAGTTTTTAAATTTTTTCTCATATATATATAGCTTGTCAGCATATGTACATCATTGGTAGCAGCTGAGTGCTGCAAGGTCTCTTTCTAGTATATCTATCTATCTATCTATCTATTTCTTTCTATCTATCTATCTATCTATCTATCTATCTATGTATCTATTTCTATCTATCTATCTGATAGATAGATAGATAGATAGATAGATTGATATAGATACATAGATAGATAGATAGATAGATAGATAGATAGAAATAGATAGATAGATAGATAGATAGATATAGATACATAGATAGATAGATAGATAGAAATAGATAGATAGATAGATAGAAAGAAATAGATACATAGATAGATAGATAGATAGATAGATAGATAGATAGATAGATAGATAGATAGATAGACATAGATACATAGATAGATAGATAGATAGACAGAAATATATACATAGATAGATAGATAGATAGATAGATAGCAATAGATAGATAGATAGATAGATAGATAGATAGATAGATAGAAATAGATAGATAGATAGATAGATAGAAATAGATACATAGATAGATAGATAGATAGATAGATAGATAGAAATAGATAGATAGATAGATAGATAGATACATAGATAGATTAGTATATTGGTGCAGCACAGCTCCCCTTGGTGCTCAGCAGTCACAGCACCTCTCCTCCTTGCTGTATAAGTATACAAAATAAAGGACTGCAGCACTCTTCTTTGTGAAACAACCGCCTTTATTCGGCCATCAGGTGGGTGGTGACAACGTTTCGGGATCCTGTCCCTTTCTCTAGCAGCGAAACGTTGTCACCACCCACCTGATGGCCGAATAAAGGCGGTTGTTTCACAAAGAAGAGTGCTGCAGTCCTTTATTTTGTATAGATGGATAGATATATAAGTAGATAGATAGAAATAGATAGATAGATAGATAGATAGATAGATATAGATAGATAGAAATAGATAGATAGATAGATAGATAGATACATAGATACATAGATAGATAGAAAGAAATAGATACATAGATAGATAGAAATAGATACATAGATAGATAGATAGATAGATAGATAGATAGATAGATAGATAGATAGAAAGAAATAGATAGATAGATAGATAGAAATAGATAGATAGATAGATAGATAGATAGATATAGATAGATAGATTGAAATAGATAGATAGATAGATAGATAGATAGATAGATAGATAGATAGAAATAGATACATAGATAGATAGATAGATAGATAGATAGATAGATAGATAGATAGAAATAGATACATAGATAGATAGAAATAAATATAGATAGATAGATAGATAGATAGATAGATAGAAAGAAATAGATACATAGATAGATAGATAGATAGATAGAAATAGATACATAGATAGATAGATAGATAGAAATAGATAGATAGATAGATAGATAGATAGATAGATAGATAGATAGATAGATAGATAGAAATAGATAGATAGATAGATAGATAGATAGGAATAGATAGATAGATAGATATAGATAGATAAATAGATAGATAGATAGATAGATAGATAGAAAGAAATAGATACATAGATAGATAGAAATAGATACATAGATAGATAGATAGAAAGAAATAGATAGATAGATAGATAGATAGATAGATAGATAGAAATAGATAGATAGATATAGATAGATAGATTGAAATAGATAGATAGATAGATAGATAGATATAGATACATAGATAGATAGATAGATACATAGATAGATAGAAAGAAATAGATACATAGATAGATAGAAATAGATACATAGATAGATAGATAGAAATAGATACATAGATAGATAGATAGATAGAAATAGATAGATAGATAGATAGATAGATAGATAGATAGATAGATAGATAGATAGATAGAAATAGATACATAGATAGATAGCCGACGAAAGCCGAGACCCGTGGCCGAAAGTAGAACCAAGGGCCCGGCTATACTTCGCTTGAAACACCGCTATTATTCTCTATGGGAAGTGAGGCGCCTTTCTGATTGGTCGCTGTGTTGCCGGTTTTTTCTCAACCACATGGCTTATAGCATTATGCAACATTGGTGATAGCTGTGTGCTGCAAGGAATTTTTTCTACTATATATATAGCTCTGTGTCCCTGCTTGCACCAGTTCACACTGGTCTGTGAGTGCTGTGCAGTTTTTTTTTCGTTATATCTATCTATCTATGTATCTATCTATCTATCTATCTATCTATCTATCTATCTCTTTCTATCTTTCTATCTATCTATCTATCTATCTATCTATCTATCTATTTCTATCTATCTATCTATCTATCTATGTATCTCTATCTATCTATCTATCTATCTATTTCTATCTATGTATCTATCTATATCTATCTATCTATATCTATCTATATCAATCTATATCTACATCTATCTATGGCGAAGCGGTCATTGCGAGCCGTTGCAGGGGCTCCCGCCCCGGCGACGACCGACGAGAGCCCAGCGCCGTGCCCGAAAGTAGAACCAAGGGACCGGACATTCATAGCTCTAAACACCGCTATGTATCTCAATAGGAAGTGAGGCGCTATGCTCATTGGTCGGCGCCAGCACTCAGCGACCAATGAGGATAGCGCCTCACTTACAGCGGTAAATGTGAAACTCAAAATACTCCATGTATTTGAAGTATGGCGCCATAGAGCGCGGCGCTCTTCTGATTGGTCGCCGCCTTCAGCGCGCCGACAAATCAGAATAGCGGCAGCCGCTATGCCGCCATATTTGAAATACACTGAGTACAGTGTATTTGAAGCATGCTGCCATACAGCGCGCCGGTATTCTGATTGCTCGCCGCGCTGAACGTGGCGACCAATCAGAAGAGCGCCGCGCTCTATAGCTCTTAGGCTGGGGTCACACACACAGATATCTGGGCAGATATTGTTCACAGATCTCTGGTTGCAGGGAAATCATGGACAGATTGCTCCATTTGTACACAGCCACAAAATGGAACCATGTGTCCATGATTTCACTGCAACCAGAGATCTGTGAACAATATCTGCACAGATATCTGTGTGTGTGACCCCAGCCTTACATACCATTTTCCATCTAACTCCTACTTAGGAGTGTGTAGTAGTATTGCCAGGGGTACATTAACACCTTTTATCCAATTAGGGATACACTGCCAAATTATTACTCTGTAGTTCTAATGTCTTTAACACATTAACCCCTTTAACAGCTCTTTGCATGTTAGTCTAACTTCCCAGTGGGTTATAGTTGTGGCACAGGGACATTAAGTCATTCTATACCTGTTATATATTGCTACAGTGACATTTTTACCTATATATGCTATTTAGATCCATATCTCTTGCCTTCAAGTCTCATTTTATGTCATTGGAACACACACTCATTTCTATTTACACCTACTTACACTATCTATACGTAACTGCTTCATTGTCAATACCAATAAGTGTCTGCTTTGATTTTACTCTTTCGCCAACAATCACGCTATTACTTTATTGCTATTGCCTATCTATACACACTCACTATTGATTGCTTCCTTAACTAACTTACTGTAGCTCATATTGCATCTTTTGCACTGCCTAATGACCAACATGAGCTCACAGGCACAAAACAAGGCTTATGTGGGCAAGAATGCTGCACGTATGTGCAAGAAGCGTGCTGAAGAGAGCGCCGAAGATAGGCGCCTTTGGTTGGATCATGCAAAGGCTGCTTTTAAGAGACGCATTTCAAAAGAGTCTTCGCAAGAAACCAACCAATTGGCCAAAAAAGCTATGGCTGAGCATGAAAAACGCAAACAACAAAAGGTCATGAGCTCACAGCCACAAAACAAGGCTGATGTGTCCAAGGATGCTTCACGTAGGCGCAAGAAGCGTGCTGAGAAAAGCGCCGAAGATAGGCGCCTTTGGTTGGATCATGGAAAGGCTGCTTTTAAAAGACACATTTCAAAAGAGTCTTTGGAAGAAAGAAGGAACCGATTGGCCAAAAAAGCGATGGCTGCCCATGAAAGATGCAAACAAAAGGTCATGCCCTTAGGAGAACAGTCTGCCCATCATACTGCTTCCATCTCTTCTTCTACTCAATTAACCCCTACTCAACAGCCTTTACCACCTTGCAAGGCCACATGTAAGCGCAAACACTGTGCTGAAGACACCCCATACACCAAACGCTGTGATATTATGAGGCGTAAAACTGCTTTACAGACACGTAGACTCAATGAGTCTCCGAAGTCTAAACAAGGCCGCTTGACCCATCTTGCTAAATATCGTCATCAACTACGCAAACAGACAGCTTCCATTTCAACATTTGAAGAGTCGGCGTTGAATCTACCTTCCACTTCTTCATTTATTGGAAGTGTCGACAGTTCGTCCATTCAACGCCTGATCTATGTAGGCTTACAGAAAAAAAGGCCGGTTTTGTTACCGTCAACTATTCTTTTAAATCCTATGGGCTTTACGGATGATGATACTGCTATTTTAGAACATAGTTGTGGTCACATGACGTTAATATGTGAACATTGTCAAGCTCTACATTTTTCCACTGAACGCCCAGCTGATCAACATTTCACTCTCTGTTGTCACAAGGGAAAAGTCAAGGTACCATTACCTCAATACCCTGAGGTCTTCCAACGTTTGCTCAAAGGACAGAGTGAATATAGCAAAAATCTCATGGAGAACATCCGGAGCATTAATAGTTCTTTTGCTTTTGCCTCCATGGGTGCCAATGTTTCTCCACCACCTGGACACGGCCCTTACTGTTTTCGTATTCATGGGCAAATTTATCATCGCACTGGAACACTCCATCCCGCTCAAGATCAAGTTCCAGCATATGCACAACTGTACATTTTGGATACTGCAAGCGCTATTAAACAACGGCTACAGTCTCCCGAAAATTTAAAATGTCATCCTACGTTGATGAGTATAATTGCTCTTCAATTGGATAATATTAATCCCTTTGTTTCGGCCTACAAAATGCTACGTGACGTTGAATTAGAGGAACAACAGAAGGCAGTAGAAAATGGCACCGTCATGCCAAATATAACCATGGAAATTAAACAAGACAGACAGCAAGACCCTAGACGCTATAACAATCCTACTGTCAATGAAGTTGCTGTGGTTTTTGATAATGACAATGGAGAGCCACCATTCAATAGAGACATTTTAATTCATTTGAAACCTGACCCAAATATCCCCTTGGCCCCTAAAACACAGCAAGTCAGTATTCTACATAGCAATTTAGATGCATTACTCTATCCCTTATTTTTTCCTCATGGAGAACAAGGCTGGCATGAGGGACTCAAACATCAAGGCCAAAGTACACGCAGGGTTACACAACTGCAATATTACTGCTATTTGCTGTCTGTACGTACTCAGTTCAATCCTGTCCTAAATGGTGGCAAACTAACGCAGCAGTACTTAGTTGATGCGTATGTGAAGATCGAGGCTAATCGCCTAAATTTTATTCGTCAGCACCAAAAGGATTTAAAAGTAGAGGATTATTGTGTACTCCAAGAACATCTACAAAAAAAATCTATAGAAAAAGGTATCCCCATTGGCAAAATGGTCATTTTACCATCTTCCTTTGAAGGCAGTCCAAGAAACATGCAGCAACGCTATCAGGATGCCATGGCTATTGTGACTAAATTTGGACGACCGGATCTTTTTGTAACCATGACCTGTAATCCAAAATGGAGTGAGATTATAAATAGTGATGAGCGAGTATGCTCGGCGCTACTCGGTACTCGCACGAGTATCTCGGTACTCGGGGTGCTCGGCGAGCACCGAGTACTGCCGAGATGCTCGGACTGCTCGGTAATAAATAGCGATCTGAGACACATACACTGCTCCCTTCAGTGCACACAGTGAGCTGGCACCATACAGGGAGCAGATTAATTGATAGGATCCCTCTGGGGGCCACAGCAAGGTGTTATCTGCTGCGGCGATTTGAAAAAGCCCACCCTCCCGCCCTTTTCCGGAATTACCCGTTTTATAACCGGAAGTCTGTGGGCGGAGCCTGTCACTCATTGACTTACATTGGGCTCGGTGCTCTGGCCGAGTACAAGAGTATCTTGAGATGCTCGGCCAGAGCACCGAGCACACCGAGCATTTTAGTGCTCGCTCATCACTAATTATAAACAATTTAGAGCCATGGCAGCGTGTGGAACATAGACCTGATTTAGTGGCCTGTGTCTTCAGAATTAAACTTGAAGCCCTGTTAAAAGACATTAACAGCGGATTATTTGGCAAAGTTTGTGCAATGGTTCATGTCATTGAATTCCAAAAGCGTGGCCTACCACACGCTCACATTTTGATTATTCTACATACCAATTCAAAATTAAGAACTGAGGTTGAAGTAGACAATACAGTGTGGGCTGAAATTTCCGATCCTGCGTACTACCCTCTGCTCCAACAAATTGTGATGCAACACATGATTCATGGACCCTGTGGACAACACAACCCCAATTTGCCCTGTATGGATCTTGGAAAGTGTAAAAAAGCTTTTCCAAAAAAATTCCAGCCGAATACAGTCATAACTAAGGATGCCTATCCTACTTATCAAAGAAATTTAGGACCATCCTTTCCACACCATTCCAAGATGATTGATAATTCTTGGGTTGTTCCCTATAACCCTTTCCTACTATTAAAATACAAATGTCATATTAATGTGGAAGTATGTGCTTCCATTCAAAGTGTCAAATACCTCTTCAAGTATGTCTACAAAGGACATGATAAAGCCAATCTGGAAATTTGTCAAACCAACATCCAACATGATGAAACACACCAATTCATGGATTCAAGGTATGTAAGTGCACCGGAGGCAGCTTGGCGAATCTTTGCTTACCCAATGCATAGACAATCTCACAGCATTATTCGCCTTGTGGTACATCTCCCACATTCTCAACCACTATATTTTCATGAGAATGACTCTGTTGACAACATCAGTTACACAATGCACAGAAAATCTACTCTTATGGTCTACTTTGAGCTCAATGAAAATGACCCACATGCTCATGATTACTTATACCGCCAAATTCCAGAGCACTATGTTTGGAAAGAAGGTGCATGGGAAATTAGAAAGCGAGGAGGTTCTTCAGTGATTGGAAGAATGTATACTGTCAGTATGAAAGAACAAGAACGGTACTATTTAAGGTTGTTGTTACTGCATGTCAAAGGAGCAACAAGTTTTAACAACATTAAAACTGTTAATGAAGTTACATACCCAACTTTTAAAGAGGCGGCATTAGCCCTTGGATTGCTATTCGATGATAGTGTTTGGAAAAATACTTTATTGGATGCCTGTGTTCTAAACATGCCTGCACAGCTTCATGATATGTTTGCATATATATGTATTTTTGGCCCTCCCGCTCATCCGTTGGAGTTGTGGCAAGAATTTAAACAAGACTTTATCCAAGACTACTGCCATGCATACCACTCAAACACTGAGGAGTGTGAGAATTGTGAAGGATATGCAATAACAGATGTCCAAAATGTTTTAAAATTTCATGCCAAAAGTTTTACTGATTTTAATCTACCACGACCAAAAAGAAAGCCACACATCGCTCCACAATACAACAAGGATGATGAGTTAAGAAGAGCTCGGGAAATGAAAGCTACTTTAAATGACCAACAACTTTTAGCCTATAATGCTATACATCAAGCTTTACACGATAGAAGTCTACAACCTAAGTGCTTTTTCATCGATGGCCCAGGTGGCAGTGGGAAAACATATCTGTATGATTTATTAATTCATGAACTAAGAGGAGAAGGCGAAATTGTCTCACCTGCAGCCAGTACAGGGATTGCAGCTAACTTACTGCAAGGAGGAAGAACCATCCATTCGCTTTACGGAATACCAATTCCAATCAATGAAACATCGGTTTCCAAAATTAAAACTGATACTGATGCTGCACAACATTTGAAAAGTACAAAACTTTTCATTATTGACGAGTCAACAATGTTATCAAAATATGCATTGCATGTGATAGATCAACTTTTACGGGATGTCATGACAACAGATAATCTCCAAGAAAAATACAACACCTTTTGCAGTGTAAAGTCATTGTTCTGGGAGGAGACTTTCGACAGTATCTCCCTATCATCCCTAATGGTACAAGAACAGACATTGTAGAGAGTTGCATTAAATACTCACGACAATGGCATCTTTTTACTCAATTGCCGCTCATCAACAACATGCGTTCCATTGATCCTGATTATAGCAGTTGGTTACTTCAACTGGTAAATGGTGATTTGTCCAATGATTTCAACCTTGGAGATGATATCATTGAAATCCCGCAAGACATGATCTGCACTGGCTCACTTATATTTGATATATTTGGTGAAAACATTTTAATTGATGTAAATAACAACGAAAGCATTCAGATTGCTGCATCACATGCCATTCTTTGCCCTAAAAATGACGATGTGGATTTGGTCAACTCTGGTCATGGATTGCATTGCTGGTGAATACACTGAATACATTAGTGATGATTCCATTGATCCTGATGAGACTGAAGACCCAGACCAATATCCGGTGGAATTTTTAAATTCACTTACACCGACGGGAATGCCTTCTCATCGCCTCAAATTAAAAATCGGCACCATTGTCATGCTTTTGCGAAACTTCAACAGCAGAAAAGGTCTTTGCAATGGGACTCGCTTGATTGTCATCGCTTTGTTTGACAATATGATTCAAGCAAATGTCATTAGTGGGTCTGCAGAAGGAAATGTGGTGTTTATTCCAAGGATTGATTTATCTCCATCAGAGACTGGCTTACCTTTCAAGTTAAGACGTCGACAATTTCCCGTGAAGCCTGCTTTTGCCATGACCATCAACAAATCCCAAGGCCAAACACTGGACAAAGTAGGGATTTATTTGCCAAAACCAGTTTTTGGACATGGACAATTATATGTGGCTTTTTCACGAGTCAAAAGACGATGCAATGTAAAGGTCAAAGTGCTGGATACACCATTCAAGGCAAATTGCTGCCTAATTCTGAAAAAGTCTTTACCAAAAATATTGTCTACAGGAATATTTTAGATTGAACTTTTGACTTTTACTATACTTATTATCTTTTTTTATACAAAAAAAAAAAATAACAAAAAAATTGCTTAGTCTTTTAGAAATTTCTTCTTTTACTTCCATTCTTCATACTATATTCTTATGAACACACTTTTCTAAGAACATCAGAGATGTGTATCATCCAAATTTCTGCACTGGATGACAGAAACCACTGTTTTAAATTCCAGCACTATAGGTGCTGAGAATTGTTTCTCTTTTTGCATAGGGAGAGGTTTTTGTGAACAGCTAAGAGACGGGTGGGATGGCTGTTCACACACATCTCCATCTCAAGGTGTGTTCTGCACATTTAGATAGATAGGGACATACATAAATTTAAAATTACATTTTACCGCGGCTTTTTTCTCATATTTTTGTACATTTTTGAGGAATATTCTAAATTTTAACAGTTGATCACTAAGGACTAACCTACAACATACTTGCTGTAATTTCTATTATTGCATGTATGCAATTTGTAGTTTACTTGCAGTGTGTGCAGACAACGTAGTTGCGGCACTGTCAGCCACATCAACTGCAGTCACCTGTAGTTAGTTAGTGGCAGTTTTTGCTGCACCTGCCAAAGCCTAGTTCGCTCCATTTACAGCAGGTTAACTGCAAGTTTTTTAGTCATTTCATGGAAATTGCTGCAAGTCTGTTGTTGGTAACTCCTTCAGTATCAAATTTGAAAATTGTAAAGATAAAATAGGGAGGGGGACAAGAGGCGCAATAGTGCCCTATCACTAGTGACACTTATATACAGTGGTGGTGCTGTGAAGCTGCTCACCTGGTCCAGTTGTGATCCCCACAACTGGTTTGAAGGCATTTTTGGAAACGATGTTCCAGCTGCTGCAGGACCTCCACCAACCACTGGATAGTGGTATGTATCAAAGAAATGATGGGAGTGCTGGTGTCTCACAGTCCGCGCTGCTTCAGGGTTAAATAAACTCACCAAAGAGCCAAATCGATTTCCATCCTTTTATTCCTCCTCTCTCCTACGCGTTTCGGCGCCTATCCTGGCACCTTCATCAGGGATATTCAATCAAAGGATATCCCTGATGAAGGTGCCAGGATAGGCGCCGAAACGCGTAGGAGAGAGGAGGAATAAAAGGATGGAAATCGATTTGGCTCTTTGGTGAGTTTATTTAACCTGAAGCAGCGCGGACCGTGAGACACCAGCACGCCCATCAAATTTGAAAATTGGATTATTTAAATCTACATCCTCTAAAAATATAAGAAAAAAGCAGCCGTAAAAAATATCAAAGTAATATCAATTCGGATTTAGTTAGAGTAGGGACCCACCAGACGTAAGGGCATCATGCCGCGATTGGTGGGCTGACACAAACTGGCCAATAGGCAGAATTCTAATATTGATCTCTCAAAGAAACCGGTTGAGAAATTAACACGTATTGCTACTTTGTGTTCTAAGACCCTTACAACATAATAGTTCTATTTTCCACAAATGATATCCACCATACAAACATATGTAGTTAATGGAAAGATATCATGGAAGAATTGGATTATTATTTTAAACTCTTAATACATAAACTATACACAGATTCTAGAATCCCGATGCAATCGCATCGGGCTCACAGCTAGTAAATATATATTTAGAAAACGTATTCCTAAAGTCTGTTTATAAGATGCAAAATAGGGCTCTGACTACTTGGGACTCCGGGAACTAACGCCCCCTCGGCTAGTCACTGCCCTATTTTACATATCATTAATGGACTGTGAGCTTCATAAAATGCTTTACAAATGTTGGCATGTTTGCAAGCGCTATACAAAGCTGTGCATGCCAGGTTCTCTGTAAAGGGGTTCTGTTACCAGAACAATATTGGATACATAGGAAGTAAATGAATAAAATAATTTTTTTAAGAGTGCACCCAAAGAGGCTGTTTTCAGAGTTCCCTCACAGAGCCAACATTAGACAAATTACCCTACAGAGCCAAAATATTAAGAGTGCCACCACAGAGTCAATATATTAAGAGTGCCACCACAGAGCCAAAATATTAAGAATGCAGCCACAGAGCCAAAATATTAAAAGTGCCGCCACAGAGCCAAAATATTAAGAATGCCATCACACAGCCAAAATATTAAGAGTGCCACCACAGAGCCAAAATATTAAGAGTGCCGCCATAGAGCCAAAATATTAACAATGCCGCCACAGAGCCAAAATATTAAGAATGCCACCAGATAGCCAAAATATTAAGAGTGCCGCCACAGAGCCAATATATTAAGAGTGCCGCCGCAGAGCCAAAATATTAACAGTGCTACCATGGAGCCAATATATTAAGAGTGCCACCACAGAGCCAAAATATTAAGAGTGTCACCACAGAGCCAAAATATTAAAAGTGCCGCCACAGAGCAAAAATATTAAGAG
>JARQOC010000785.1:0-60645 GCA_033576535.1 Allobates femoralis | reverse complement strand
GATTGGCTAGCAGCCTGAACCGCCCCACTGTACATGCTTTAGGAGAAAAAAAAAAACGCTCCCGCCCCTAGGCCAGAATTTATATAGGAGATCCCCTGAACCCTGGTTAGAGCCCCCCCTTCTAGTCTGGAGTGAGGAAAGGTGTTGTGTACTGTGGGTTTACCTTGTGTGGATACTCCCTCTTGCTTTCAAGTATGACATTAGCCCCCAAGGGAGGCAATGCCATTGTGGCAACTGGACTCTGGGGTGCCACATTAGCAGCCTGCAGCTGCCCCTGAAAATGGCACATTCATCATAGCGCCATTTCCAGGTGCTTTACCAGACTCATTCAGTGGCCCTGGTGGTGGTGGCATGCTTGGTAATAAGGGGTTAATACCAGCTTTGTAATACCAAGTGGTATTAAGCCCTGAGAGTTTTAGAGTCAGGCCAAGTTAGACCCGGCCATTAAGAATCTAAAATAAATAGCAAATAAAACACAACATAGAGATAAATTTTTATATGAGAAATAAAAACACCGAGACTCTTAGTGACCCCATCTTTATTAACCCCTCCCCACCCTCGTACCCCACCATGATCCTCATCTTTGCTCTGCTTGACACATGCAGCTCTGCCTTATCAGAGACCGTGGGGATGAATAAAGCACGTCCAAACCCCATGGTCTCTGATCACTGAATAACAGAGCCACAAGGACAGAGGGGAGGTCTCTCGAGGACAGTGTTGTAATTACTTTAGGAATGGTGTCCTCAGATAACATCCCTACTTATGGTGGCAGACACCAGATTCCCAAACATGCTGTCTGTATACAGCAGAAAACAAAACGAGGTGGGATCTGGCGCCTGCGCGTAGTGCAGTCAGACACTCTGTCCACAGTAGAGCACAGCACATGGAGCCTGCACAGGCCGGAGAGACATCTGTGCAGGCTTCAAAAGAAGATGGGGATGAGAGAAGAAGAGGCACTGACAAGAGAGAAGAGGCGGAGAAGGACCAGCAAGGTGACGAGGACTGGGGACGGAGTGAAGACCCAACGGACCCATAAGTATCAATTTACAAACATGGTGGGAAACTTTATAAAGTGATTATTTAGGTGTACGGGACATAGGGGGATTAGAACCACCTTCACAGAATGCAGAATAGCCACTGCTGAAGGTGGCACTTTTAGTTTAAAAAGCCCTAGGGGGTGACAGGTTCACTTTAAAATTGTTTGGAAAATATATGAGGGCAAATGGGAGAGAGAGAGAGAGGGAGGTTGAGAGGAAGCCCCTGACCATAAGAGCTTACACTCAAAAGAGCAGAGAGAGAGTGTGCCATTAATTATAGGGGCAAACACTCTGCAGAAGAGAGACTTATTTAGTCACAACGACTCTACTAAGTGAACTGTGCTACGCTAAGAACTGTCGATCTATGATGACCCACAAACTGACCACCACTGTACAATATATGATAATCTAGCCGGCTCTATAATGTTTCAACAGTGTACAATATGGTGACAAATTTTATTTATTTTTTTATTTTGCAAATAAAATCTCAGAATATTTTAATTTGTGTGAAACTGCACGTTTTTGGAAATTTGACCCAAACTCTAACCTTTGCAGATTTATCCACTCATGTTTCTTAGACACCATAGTAACTGTGCCTCTATAATTTTTTATTCTAGGTTCTCATAGGAGATGAGCTTCTGTTTTCTGCTGGGAGCTACTGATCTTTATGGCCCAGGTACTGAGCACCACTGAGCAAGATTTTATAATCTGCTGGGTGTCATCACTGCAGGGTATATTGGGGAAGTGAGTGCGGTCACACAAAAGACATTATCCATTTCTCTGAAGCTTCAAATCTATGAAAATGGGGTTGTGCCAGTATTTTTTACAAATTGCGAATCAAATCTCAAAATGTTTGGATTCATGTGAAATCACAAATTTCAGGAAATTCAGCTCAAACTCAATCTTTCCTGGATCGATCCGCTCATCTCTAATAGCCTTTCATACCCTATCCCCTATACCTAGTGATTGGACCCAAAGTGGCTCGTCTTTACTGGAGTAAACGTGCACATTTTTGGTCTCCTGTTCATTTTTTGTCAATTACATATTTTCTAGATCTAAAACATTCTAAAACTGATGTATCTTAAGGTACTTTTACACGCGGCAACTTTTCTAGGAATTTTACTGGCAACTTACTGGTTGCAGTGAAATCATGGAGACATTGCTCTATCTTGTTGCTGTGTACAAATGGAAGAATGTCTCCATGATTTCACTGCAACCAGTAAGTTGCCAGTGAAACTCCTAGAAAAGTTTCTGCGTGTAAAGGTACCTTTAGGGTACCTTCACACGCGGCAATATTGCTAGGCAATTTCACTGGCAATTTGCTGGTTGCAGTGAAATCATGGACACATTGTTTCATTTGTACACAGCAACAAAATAGAACAATGTGTCCATGATCTCACTGCAACCAGCAAATTGCCAGTGAACTTGCCTAGCAATATTGCCGAGTGTGAAGGTACACTTATAGAAATTATCTATGCTATTAGTTTTTTGTGTAGAATGCACCAGATTGGCTGGAAAAAATAGTGATGCATGTAGCATCCCTTTTAATGTAACATAACTAGATAACCGTCAATGAAGTCCATCAAAGACTGTCAATATCAGTGATATAACTAATTGATCCAAGATTTGTGATTTCTGTGAAGACACAGCCTTTTTCAAAGCGTGTCGTGGGTGGAAATTCTTAATTTGGCTGAACGTATTGTTCTGTTGATTGTTGACTCATGAGAATGGGTTATTGTTTTTTATCAGACTGTTCTGAGCCCTTCATTGTCTGAGTTTGTGTATTGCTAATTTTATGTAAATTACCTCACCTCCTCTGTCTACATCACTCAAAGGAGAATTATGCAGTAGGATTGAATTGCCAACCAATAAGAGAACAGTATTATCCCACCACTCATGTAAGAACACAATATACCCTTAGGTGAAGTCTCGGGATATAAAAAGGTCTTGCTTCAGTCACCAGTGGTACTTGTGCCGTGTTGTCTCAGCCTAGGGACTTTGGCCCCGGCTAGAGGTTCACAATGTGTCTTCATGACTTCAGCCTAGGAATTTCAGTTCCAGTTAGAGCACCAAAACTGGATTATATTCTACATGAGTTCAGCCTAGGATTTTAGGATTCAGCTGGAAAATCAGAGAATACTTAAGGAACCCAGGTTGGGACAATTCAATCTTACCATTGTGTGGTTCTCTCACCCTGCGTTGTGTGAGTAGTGCTCTGCCCTCAGTTAAGGAGTTTGGGTGTTCAATGGGATGAGCCCTGGTCCTTGTGGTCTTTCTTTCTAAAGGCGGCCGGGCACCCACTGACCCCTGTGTCTCCACAATTTCCATTATAAAGTCACAAACAGCAATGACTATTTACAGTTAAACCTGACCATATGGTTCTGTTTGCAAAAGTTATTATTTTTAAGAGTTATGTTGTAATACAACAGAAACATGACAGAATTTTACTGATGTTAGTCCTCCAGAACTTTATTTCTATTGTCACATAACGATAACATAGAGAAGTTGAAATATAATGATGATTATCAAAGCCTTTTTTCTTGTATTAACTTTTATAAATAAGCTCAATTATGTCCATTTGTATAATGTTAAGAATGCTGCCGAAATGGAGCCAGGTTTATGGTTCCAGCTGGTAGGATGGATTCTCTAGAAGCCATATACATGGGTGAGCAGCACGTACTGAAGGCAAAGGTTGCATGGAGTGGGTTGAGATAGCCGATACATTTATCAGAGTACACCAGGAACGTAGGGTAATTAGGACTGCAGACAAATAATAAGTGGAGCAGGGAGCACAGATGATGCAGAGCTAGGTGTGCAGATATCCATGGGAATAGTAACTACCGTATATAAAAAAAATTGCTATCTTCCAGCAAAGAAGCAGTTAATCACAGGAATGCATTTTGGTGTCTTCCGTCAGAGTAATGGTTAAATACAGGAACAATCAAAAAGTAAAAACAGTTTGGTATTTTCTAGCAGTGCAATGGTTAATAGTAGCAATGTAATTGATCATAAAATACAATGATATGACAAAGATAAATATAAATTAAAGACATGTTTAAAGTTAACCTTGATTGCAGAAGCCAGGTGTGAACATAACTGAGAACAGGTGTGAAAAGTTGGTAATTTGCGTGTTAAAAGCTTTGTGTAAACAGCATCTAACAAATTGGACTGAGCATAAAAATAACTCCAGTAGACACTTGGACGGAGCTCAGCCAGGTGAAGAAGATGAAATCTCTTTACCAACTTGGGGCAACTCTGGACATGTCTATTTAATACACAGGCTCCTGACTCTTCCTAAGCCAGCCCTTAAAGCCCTAGTGTGATGATGTCAGAAAGGTTCACTGGGTTATCTGAGAAATCTGGGACCAGTGAGTAACATTGAGTACATACCGTAAATATCCTCCAATATTCACCTCAGATAAAGTATGGCGCTTAGTATTTTTGTCAGTGCCATAAACTTCAAATAGAGGAGCAGGACACACATTTACTCATCACTTCACAGTCTTAAAACTTGTGGGAAGAGGGACCAGAGACCCATTCCGGTGATTAGTGGGGGTATTAGCAGTCTGATCTCCATGATCAAGCAGTTAAACATTTTCCAGTGAATAGTTGATGAATTCTTAATGAGTCAACACCCCTTTACTTTTGCACTTATAGATGTCTTTGGTTAGCCAAAAAACAAGCCATTTCCTAATACACTATCGAAGTTGACATTGACAAGGTAACCATATAAATAGCAATCCAGAGACAGTTCCCTTTCTTCTATTGAGTTCTCTGCATAGTTTTCCATTGAGCATTGCCCATACTCTCTGTACCTTTCAGCTAATTCTCCCTAAGTGAATCAATACTCCAGTGAGGATATGAAGTTCTTGGACAAAAGTAAACATAGACTACGTGTCCATTCTTCCACCTAGGTTGCTCCAAGATGTCAGCACTTTTTTGGTCTCTTGAAGATTATTTTTCCAAGATTTTTAACAGAAAGACTGGAAGAATGTCTAGTAGATATATTTACCACCTGGACCTGGGTTATAATATGCTTTGGCCAGACATAAAGTTTTTGTGGTTACTGTTGTAACAATTAGATCCTAGCAGTATGTACTTTTATATATTTAGTATGGTTCTGTTTAAGGGAGTTTAACCTATTCAAGTGCTGGCAGGAACAAAAGTGAAGGAATTATTTACCAGTCTTTGTAAGGATTGGAAGCTAAGAATAACTCCATTACATCACCCCAGTCATCCCTCAGCACCCTCACCTGCCTATGTATGTAATACTATATCTACTCTGTAAACAGGGATAACACACCAGAGGACACTCACACTCTGAGCACCACGAATAGGAGCTGTAGTAAGTATCTATGTGTACATGCCAATCATGACATCACTGCTCTATAGAAACAGAACACTTCAAAAGGTCACAGCTGACAGGAGATGTACTGTACATTATCTTACACATATGATATCATATCTTTATTGGTGACTCATAAAGTCATTAAGTGGAAAAAAAGCCAAAATGTATTTACAACACAGCAATATATATCTTGCTTTAAGACTTCATGTATCTATATAGGAATGTTATTAGAGGAAATTAAAGCAGATGAAGGTTTTCTTTTATGAACAAATTGGCCAAATCATAACTTATACAGTACATGACAAAAGTGAGTACACTCCTCACATTTTTGTTAATATTTCATTATATATTTTCAAGGTACAACACTAAAGATATGACACTTTATACAATGTACAGTGTCATTGTGAGTTGGTTGGCAGAGAGAAGGTCCAGGACTGAGGATATCTCTGAAGAAGGAAGACTACAATCCCTACTCGCTGTCCCTTACTCTCTGAGGATCAAAAGCAATGCTTGAAATATAATTTACAAGACTCCCTAAAAACCATAAATTTGTCCCTTCCCCCAGAAAACTAATCTGCAAGGTCAATTTTGGGTTCCGGCTTAGTCTGGGCATAAGCCGAGACCAGCAGACCCACAATTTGCAGCAGCTGCTGAACCACCACAGTTCCGTAACCTCCTCTGTGAGGGTATGGATCAAGTGTGTAAAAGCTGCAACCTGAGCCATCAAGACTCAGAAATAGTTTAGGGGTCGGTAATAATGTCAGGCACGGACCAGGGGATGAATAGCGCACAGTGCAACACAGATGTTACAATGGGATGTAAATGGAGAGGAAGACTGTAAAGATAGAGAGTGGGGAATGGGACACCTCCTGACACTATTCTATGTTTGACCCTTGATCTCCCCTAATGTCCCTAAGTGGGTCCTTCCCCCCACTGCCGCCTTGTGCCAAGTCGCTGAGCTGTCCCTCCACTGACCCTAGTTAGTGCTAAGGCACACACACACAGGGGAAGGAAGACAAGCAAGGGATTAGAGAATTAAAGCCCCATCACACATAACGAGATTGCTAGCGAGATCGCTGTTGCGTCACAGGTTTTGTGACACAACAGCGACCTCGCCAGCAATCTCGCTATGTTTGACACGTAGCAGCGACCGGGTCCCCGCTGTGACATGGCCGGTAGTGTTGGAATGTCCTGGACCATTTTTTGATCGTCAGGTTCCCGCTGGGCAGCATGCATCGGTGTGTTTGATGCCTTAACAACGACCTCATTGGTGACTCAGAACTCAGCGACGTAGGTCTGAGTCGTCAGACTAGCTGCTGTGTGACAGGGTTCCAACGACCGCCGAGGTCGTTATACGGGTCACCGTATCGTTGCTGCATCTTTGAGTAGATCTGACTGTTTGACATCTCACCAGTGACCACGTAGCGGCGTTCCAGCGGTCCTTACAAGGTCGTATCATTGTCGGGATCGCTGGAACATCACCAAGTGTGATGGGACCCTAAGGATACAAAACAAACTTGACTGCTACAGCCAAACATCAGGACTGTAAATAACAAGGCTCCAACAACAGAACTCAGCATCAGATCTCCAGCAGCTGAATCACCTGCAGCCACTAGAGACTTCTTCCCTCCACGGTTGTCAGAATAGAAAGAATCTATTACTGGCTTCAGGTGATGGATCATGTGACTATTTAAAGGAAAAGGGAGTGCTTATAAAACCAGCTGTACCTGGGATACACTAACAAGGAGCTATCAGCAAGGAAAATGTCATTAATCCTTGCCGGTCCAAAAGAAAGCAATCACACTTAAAAACCAAAGTCTCACAATTTCATGTGAAATTCAAACTAAGCTGTCACAAGTCTCCTAATGACAGGAGATACTTATGACAGTGTTTTACCAAGCTGAAAAAATTAACAATAGGGAAGAATGATCTTAAAGGGAACCAATTAACCTGCACTATGTATTAGACCAAGACTAAATGATTTAACTCGTATATGTTTAACTCTGAAATGTTTAACTCTGAAATGCAGTGACGTTTTGGAGAAAAACAGAGTTTAATAGCAGGCGGGAAAGCTGTCGGGGACTCGCCTGTCCAACTAGTCTCTTGTATAACTCAGTCCCCGGTAACGTCTTCCCATCCACTGGCCTTGAGTGACAAGTCTGCGTGCATGTTTATGGAGAGACCTATCACTCAAGGGCAACAGGTGCAGAGAAGCCATCAGGGATCCGACTAGTCTCCCATGTAGCTCGGTCCTCTTCACAAGATTTCCATTTTTGTGAAGCGATTTTATTTGAAGTATTTTATATTTTTATTATTTATCTTCAATATTTTTTTTGCCAAGATTGAATACTTTTTTGTTGTTGCTTATATTTCAGGTACATTTTTTTCCTTCCAATGAAGATCTTTATTTTGTTCTGTTGCACTATGCGTAATCTTTTCTCTCTTAAGGGTCCTACATACGTTTGTTTATCCTGGCGATCTCTGCTTGGCCTCTTGATGAAGACATGTTTTCTTTTTTTCATTAGTCAGTAGCAGGAAACAGAACATATTAGTTGTCATTATTAAGGTTTTTAAAGCATCAAGACATAACGTCCTGTCTTTCAGTTACAGAAGTAGGTATTTCATAGTATTACACACTTTACGGCCTTATCTATTTATCTGGAACAACACGTTCATTACTGTCTCTTGCTTTTCATTTCTAGCAATTAGAAAACAATGCTGAATGCCATTAACACAAATTACTTAATTTTTCAAAAACACTGAAACAACGCATCCTGGTCCTGGAAAAAACTGGGTCATGCTGGTAAGATGAACAACATACTGACTATTATGCAAATGTTATTGTAATTATACTGTATATTATTTCCATCATCACTGATTTTGTTATTTAGTTGTTTACCTGATATTTATTCTGTGTACAAGCGGGATACTAGGAGAGTAAAAGCGATACTTACCTAACGCCACCTCACACCAACTTTTACTAAAAGCAGCACCACAGCATTGATGAGTTACTTCTGGCTTTGCATCTCAATTCCATTGAAGGGAATAAACCAGAGCTGCCATATTACACACAACTTGTAGATAGGAGTGGTGCTCTTAATGTGTAAGGTATAAAGTGTCAAAAAAATTAAGTGCTATTGTATGTAACTCAAACATGTCCAAGCCTGCTTAATGCAAGAGAGATGTCTTTGAAAAATTGTGCCTATTATCTGTATGTATAGTTTCTATCAAGTTGAAGTTCAGTATAGAATGTATTTTTGGTCTCCCTCTGTTTATTGCAAGCCATTTGGTCCTGGCCTGTCATCAACAACAGCAACCTGCAGTCTGAGGAGGCATATCACCCAGGTATCGACCACTACAAGAGCACACATGCCTCATCAGGACTTACATTTTCATGGAGGGTGGTGTGGCGTAGGAGACAAGAACCTCGTCCACGGCATACTAGACATATTGTCTACATGAACCACTGCTCCATCAAGCGCAGTTACCTGTCCTCTTACTTGAATAGCCTGGAGCCTGGGGAGTCGATGAGATTTTTGAAGGAAGATGGGTCTAGAGTATGGTACACAGTGGCATTTTTCCATGAGATAGTGAGGTCTGATAAGGAGGAGAAAACCCAGGATGGGAAACCCTTAGTGCCAAAATGGAAAAAATTCCACTACTGGTGTGAGTACTCCTGTATTGAAGCATTTGTCGGGGAAAGTCTTCCATGAGAGGATGATTGGGACTGTGCACCCAGTTGATAAGATTAGAGCTGTATGAGGGGTAACCGAGAAGCTATTACAAGCGGTCAATAACTCTGCTGTTCTGTATGTGTCCCAGGGTTCACTGCAATGTACATCCCAGAGGGCTTAAGGGGACTTGGGTGTGAAGGACCCCTGAAGGATACCTGTGTGAGAGCCAAAAGCTGCAAGAGCTATGAGATTGTGCCTGTTGCACCCCTACTCTTGGGAGTAGTTCCCAGAACTACAAGATAGCGAAATCAGCAGACCTATTATTCAATAGTCTGGGACCCTGTGAAACCCAAGAGAGAACTGTACGTGTACACCTGACTATGCCTCTTGTTCAGTTGATTGTCTTTTTAAGCCCAAATGACCAAGGACAGCCTACATTTACAGTAGCCAGACTGCTGAACAGTTTACTTTGTTGTTCTGCTCCTGTTCCTCTGCTGGATTAATGGTGATAGAGCAGTTTTAGCTAAGGACTGAGACTTTTTCAGGATTCTTATGGCAATTTATTGACTGTGAAATCTTGAACCATGTTTCTTTGTTCAGAGGTCCTTTCCAAGAAGGACCACACAAATCCCGTGGACTGTTCTTGGATTATATGACTAATGCCTGTGCTTTTTCCAGGATCCTTACCAAGGACTAAATTCTGTACCAAGGGTTGTACCCAAGAAGAATGGATCTAGATGTCAGCAGAAAATAATTAATTGGTGTTTTTATGTTGCGTGACGGTGTGGGTGCCTTTGGTGTTTTGCAGAGGCTGGATGTCCGAGGATGGCCTTCGTTAAAGGAGGATGAAATGTAAGGGAGTGAAAGTGTTGCATCTCCCCCTGTCTCAAAAAAATTTGATGATCTGCAATGCACTGCACTAATGTGGTTTGATGTGCTTGGTAAATTACATGAATGAGGTCAGGCACATGTAGATTTAACAGTGGAGATTAGCTCAGGATAGGAGGACCTACATGGGAATACGAGGCAGATAGGGTCTGGTATACAGACAAAAAGGACCTATAGTCTGACTGTTAGTAGACTGTAGTGTTGCAGAGTGTGGACAGAGTGAAGAGGGAGAGCTAGATATCAGATAATATACCCTAACGACCAAAGAAAGATATGGATACTAAAAGTGGTGTTCTGCCGTGTGCTCATATTGGACTCTGGCCCTGCTGCATTCTGCATCTTTGAGGTACAGTACAGACCAAACGTTTGGACATACTTTCTCATTCTAAGAGTTTTCTTTATTTTCATGACTATGAAAATTGTAGATTCACACTGAAGGCATCAAAACTATGAATTAACACATGTGGAATTATTTACTTAACAAAAAAGTGTGAAACAACTGAAACTATGTCTATTCTAGGTTCTTCGAAGTAGCCACCTTTTGCTTTGATTACTGCTTTGCACACTCTTGGCATTCTCTTGATGAGCTTCAAGAGGTAGTCACCCGAAATGGTCTTCCAACAGTCTTGAAGGAGTTCCCAGAGATGCTTAGCACTTGTTGGCCCTTTTGCCTTCACTCTGCGGTCCAACTCACCCCAAACCATCTCGATTGGATTCAGGTCTGGTGACTGTGGAGGCCAGATCATCTGGCGTAGCACCCCATCACTCTCCTTCTTGGTCAAATTGCTCGTACACAGCCTGGAAGTGTGTTTGGGGTCATTGTCCTGTTGAAAAATAAATGATGGTCCAACTAAACGCAATCCGGATGGAATAGCATGTCGCTACAAGATGCTGTGGTAGCCATGCTGGTTCAGTATGCCTTCAATTTTGAATAAATCCCCAACAGTATCACCAGCAAAGCACCCCCACACCATCACACCTTCTCCTCCATGCTTCATGGTGGGAACCAGGTATATAGAGTCCATCCGTTCACCTCTTCTGCGTCGCACAAAGACCTGGTGGATGAAACCAAAGATCTCAAATTTGGACTCTTCAGACCAAAGCACAGATTTCCACTGGTCTAGTGTCTATACCTTGTGTTCTTTAGCCCAAACAAGTCTTTTCTGCTTGTTGCCTGTCCTTAGCAGTGGTTTCCTAGCAGCTATTTTACCATGAAGGCCTGCTGCACAAAGTCTCCTCTTAACAGTTGTTGTAGAGATGTTTCTGCTGCTAGAACTCTGTGTGGCATACCAACACCTTTTTAGGGATCATCAGAGAGTTGGACCAAATTCCTGATAATTGTTTTCTTGTAACAATGGACATGAACAGCTTGTATACATGTATTAATCACACTATGGGAATTGCTGCCGTTGAATGGCTCCTAGCCCAACATGATCATTTTGATAATGCTCAAAAACGTTTCTGCCTAAGTTTATTGCACATAGTCCTTGAGAATAATTTCTTTCTTTTTGAAGACACATTCTACATACATAAACAGGGCACAGCAATGGGGGCGAACGTGGTTCCCCCCATGCAAACATTTTCATAGGGAAATTTCAACAAGATTACATATACTCATATACTGTCATCCACTTGTAACGGAACATGTCCTTATTTGGCACCGTTAAATTGATGACATTTTCATCATATGGAAAGGCAATGAGGCACAGTTGAAACTTTTCCATCAGGATATCAACTCTCTTATCCCTAATTTAACATTCACCGTACATTATGACCAAAAACAGATCAGTTTTTTGGACACTATGCTCATAGTAGACTCTAATGGCGTCCTATCAACAGACCTCTATGCAAAACCTACCAATAGAAATAGTTTATTACACTATGACAGCAGCCATCCACGTCACATCAAACAATCCTTACCTAGATCACAACATGTAAGGATAGACAGGATTGTCTCAGACCCCAATATCAGACAAACCAGACACAAAGAAATGGCCTTAAAATTCCAAGACCGGGGGTACCCAACACAGATCTCAGATGGGACGTGTAGACCCAACCAACAATCAACTCCTACTGGACCCAGGATACCGTTCGTATCCACATATCACCCGTTTAACCATCTAATACAGGGTTCCATTCTAAAACATTGGCAATTGCTGAATTCAAGTTATCCAAACATCCCGGAATTTGGAAACAGGACATTATTTTGCCATAAGAAAGCCCCTAACATTAAGCAAAATATCATCTGGGCAGATATAGGAACCAGCAAAAGAGGACTCCAACAAACAACGTTTCTAACTCCCCGAAGAGGAACCTTCCCGAAGAGGAACCTTCCCCTGTCTAGGGTGCAACCAGTGCAATAATATGATTAAGGGAGAGTACTTTACACATCCCCGCACAGGAAAACTTTTTCCATCAAAGGCTTCTACACATGCGATTCTACATTTGTTGTTTACCTGGTTAAGTGCCCGTGCAGTCACGTATATGTTGGGGAAAACACACAGCATATACGTGACCGTATTTCAGTAAACATAAGTCAACCATCCAATGCAAGGACACGCTATTACCAATTCCACACCACTTTGTACAACATAACCACCATGTATTGCAGTTACGCTTCCAGGTTATTGAAAGAGTACCTCCACTGAGACGGAGAGGTAATCGGATCCAGAGGCTTAAACAGCAGTAGACCTACTGGATCCACACCCTCCAAACTTTGAAACCGCTTGTACTGAATCGTGAGTATGAGACATTTACTTGAAACTTGCACCCCTTTTGCTAATTGATATATACAGGGACCATGATACTACAGGATAACTATATAATGGACGACTGATGTTAAAATTTTGGATATATATTTTCTGAAGACTTACTCCTGTTAAATTGAATTATATAGTCATTACATGTATACAAGTCTTTGTTTACTTTAGTCCTATATTATGGTTACTGACATAAAATATACCATAAGTTACCTACATCTTTGGTCACCCTGGCAATAATGGTTCCTAAACCTTAAGCATTATCTCTTATGATATACCTCCTATGGTCAAATACCCTATGTATTATAACATAGCGATTTTGTGTAACTTGTATGATAACATTGTTTGTTGGTTTCCCTAATTATCTGTTCTGTATTCTATAGATGCACTATTGATGTGATCAGGATGGCCTTCACTGTACACAGACAGAAAATCGCACTCCTGCCGCTTAGAATATGTGAGTGTGGCGCCCCTGCGTCCAGGAGGCCACAAAGGGAACTGCAGCCAGGCAGGTAGGACACTTGTTGCACACCAACACCCTCACAGCCCACATACCCACGTGTAAGAGGAGGTAACATCCAGCCCTGAGATTAGATACTCTATGAGATTGAGGGGTGGTGGATTTAGAGGAGTGGGTTGGGCACACCCGAAGTCAGGTGACTTGAGAGTATATAGGAAGGGGGAGGAGTGAAGGAGTTCAGTAGGCCGAGGTAGGCTGAGAAGCAAAGACTGGAGCTCACACGTCCTGTGAGAGTAAGGCCTAGGAGCGCAGAATCTGTACTGAGCCAGTGCGAGCCAGAGGAGAGAGAAAGCCCATCCGAAGCTGATACCACCAGGAGTGTGAGAGGACTGAGAAGGGACGTTGTAACCCGGGCCCTAGGAACGCAGCTGAAGCTACTGACTGCAGGCGGAGTAGCCCTCCTATGGTACCGAGAGGAACAGAGAGAAAGGAGCCTGGTAGAGCCTCAGGCTTGAGGACTGCTGGAGGCTGGGCTGAAGTAGAGTGTCGGCTCTAGAGGGGACCGTAGTTTACCCGGCATCCCCAAACAACACGACGGGGGGCCTGAGTTTCAGATTGAGATCCCTACCCAAAGGACAGGCAGCTCAGTGACAAATTAGAACTCACAGAAGTCCGAGTCACCGCCATACTGTCCAGTGTCGCACAACACGAAGTAAGGAGAACGTAACAGCCCGGGAAGGACATTGCAGATTGTGTGAGGGGTCACAGAGAGAGAGGCCTGGCTGCAGGGAGCAAAGGGAACCCGGAGAGGGAGAACGTGCCCGTGAACTTGAACTGTGTAAGAATTGTGACTGTGCTGTTAAGTAACTGAAAGAACTGAGAGTAAAGCTTTGGAAAACCCTGGAACTGTTTCCCTTGCGTCTCTGCATGAAAGCTATTCCCTCCATACAGGAATACAGCAAGCCTCCACCTGCAGAGCCACAGCTACAGCCTGTCAGCACCAACGCTGAGGAGAGATCCCTGCAGCGTCTGCAAAGTAAGTGTGCTACACACTCCACAATAGACTTAACCCTTACTGCCCCGGGGAACACAGTTCTACCCACTGGAACTATACCACCTAAGCTGCCACTACATCGTCCCCGGAGGTTCTGCAACAGCGGCGGCCCCCATCACTGGCCGCATCAAGTGGGTGGCGTCACGAGTGACAATCCCCTGTAAATATCCCCCTTTTATTGCCAGGGCCCAGGACACGGACTGGACCAGGGCCACCCGTGACTTCCCCAGTAGAGACCCGGTCCGGTACAGAGTACCCTCATCCCAGTGGGCTCGACAACCTGGCGTCACGAGCAGGATCTACCCGGTCCAAAAGAATTGGACCTTGTGCGCCTAAAGTACGTGTTCTGGACTTTTCCCGCCAAAATCTGACCTTAATGGCGGCAAGGGGAGACTAACGCCATGTGCAGAGGAGGCGTTCCTGAAACTCCCATCGTGGGCCGGCCCGGTCCATGGCGCGAAGAAAAGGACCTGCCCTGGCTCCCCTTAACTCCGGGAGAGCCAGCCGTCACTCTGAAGGAAGAGCCTCGGCCCCTAGACCCTCCTCCTAACAAGCCGGCGGGAACGAAGAGGGAAATCGTCATCAGGAGGGGGCGGAACGAAGAACCGGAAGAGAAGCAGTCGCCATTCCAGTACACGAGGACGGAAGCGGAGGACGCTGAAGAGAGCGCTGTGCACGAGAGACCACGTGTGATCCCAGAGGGCCTACGGAGCAACCCGGTGGAGGAACCCGGCCAGGGAAAGAACTCTTGTGATCGTGCTGAGATGGCTGAAGGCGGCGAAGAACGTCCCCACGTCCGAGATACCCGGCGGGGTATATTGCGGCTGCTACCCCAGCAGATGACACGGGCCCAGGAGGAGCATCGGACCCGGATCCAAATTGATATAGAACACCGTCGAAGCTATGAAACTCAGTCCATGCAACCCGGCTGGGTTGGAGTACCACATGAGCGTGCTGAGAGCGAAGCCGAGTGCCGCACCGCGATTCTGGTGGATGTAACTACCCCACAAGCTGCACTGTGTACTGCCCGGAAGGAAGCCGACCCACTTGGAGTTCTGCCGGAGGGATTCTTGGCGTTGCCGCAGGCCCTGATGCCACCACCGACTACTACCGAGGTGAGAGGGAAGCAGCTCCGTTGCTGGTGGGAGCGAGATAAGGATTGCGAGGACTTAATGGGCTTCCAAGGGGATCCCGCTGGTGAAGTGGGTCCTGCAGAGCTGATAACGCGGGAAGAATATATCCGCAGGTGTGTAAGAAAGTGGGAGGAAGAGGAGATGGAGCGGCAGGTGCAGAAGCAGGTGATGGTAGCCCGTGCTAAAGAGGCCAAGAATGTAGCCCGTCGAGACAAGGAAATACAAAGGTCCCCGCGGCATGAGGGCAAAATAGTTAAAATTGTGGAAGACAGAGGCTTTGCTTTCGCCCGTGAACCTGGCACTAGGCAAGATATCTTCATCAACAAAAGGGAAGTAGAAGAGCAACTCCCACCAGACCATCCTGATAGACAAGTTGAAATCGGTGAATGGGTGTCATATCATGTTGTCCAAGGTGAGCGTGGCCCGTACGGCATTAAAGTAAAAAGACTCTGCCTAGATCCCGAGGAAGTAAATGACATGCCAGCACTAGAGTGCTCTGAATCTAATGATGACACCGGAATCGCAAGCTACACGGACGTGGCAGTAAACACGGATCCTGTCACCATCCTAGAGACTGTTCCACCAAAGAAAGATGCCATTACCCAGACCCCGGAAAGCTACTTGTTGATAGCTGCCCTACAGAACCTGGAGGTGTATCCCAGAAGAAGACCATCGCAGATGTTACCATGGAAACAGCAGGCGAAAGAATGAACACGTGTCCTGCATCAAGAACAGAAGAAACTGTAAGTGTGAATGTGCATTGTTCCTTAGTGCTCCCATCCTTTACCTGAATGAATGATAGCCTTCCCCTGTTTGTCTTGTATATGTTGAACTGAACATTGCTATCATAGACGATGATATGATAAAAACTTTCTTTGCATATAGTTGAGCACCTTAGTGTGCTCCCCTTTGGTTTTAAGACCAGCTGCACTTGCGACGTAGTGCATGAGACTTTGACTGTTTTTGAGAATTTTGAAAGTTTTTGCACTTTTTGAACAAAGAGAAGAATGTTTTTATACTTTTTGAAAGAAAGTAATGTTTTATAATGTGTGCTTTAAAGAAAGTAAATGCGTTGTAGCATTAGACCCGGCAAAGGTCTAGAAGGGTGGAGGAACTGGATTAACCCCCATGTATATTAAGTTAGGGAAAGCAAGTGTCTGGGGGTGGTGTAGCGAGAATCCAGGCCTCCTAAGCCGATACACCCGCGAGCCAATGTATATAGTTAACTTAATGTAACGTTTGAAGAATCGTGCCTCCCGGATGGGAAGAAACCAAGAATGCTTACTGTTTAATGTTGTTTAAAAATAAAAATGTTTTCAGGGGGATCCATGACGGGCAGCGCGAGGACGCGCTAGTTAACTCCGGGAGAGTGTGGCGCCCCTGCGTCCAGGAGGCCACAAAGGGAACTGCAGCCAGGCAGGTAGGACACTTGTTGCACACCAACACCCTCACAGCCCACATACCCACGTGTAAGAGGAGGTAACATCCAGCCCTGAGATTAGATACTCTATGAGATTGAGGGGTGGTGGATTTAGAGGAGTGGGTTGGGCACACCCGAAGTCAGGTGACTTGAGAGTATATAGGAAGGGGGAGGAGTGAAGGAGTTCAGTAGGCCGAGGTAGGCTGAGAAGCAAAGACTGGAGCTCACACGTCCTGTGAGAGTAAGGCCTAGGAGCGCAGAATCTGTACTGAGCCAGTGCGAGCCAGAGGAGAGAGAAAGCCCATCCGAAGCTGATACCACCAGGAGTGTGAGAGGACTGAGAAGGGACGGTGTAACCCGGGCCCTAGGAACGCTGCTGAAGCTACTGACTGCAGGCGGAGTAGCCCTCCTATGGTACCGAGAGGAACAGAGAGAAAGGAGCCTGGTAGAGCCTCAGGCTTGAGGACTGCTGGAGGCTGGGCTGAAGTAGAGTGTCGGCTCTAGAGGGGACCGTAGTTTACCCGGCATCCCCAAACAACACGACGGGGGGTCTGAGTTTCAGATTGAGATCCCTACCCAAAGGACAGGCAGCTCAGTGACAAATTAGGACTCACAGAAGCCCGAGTCACCGCCATACTGTCCAGTGTCGCACAACACGAAGTAAGGAGAACGTAACAGCCCGGGAAGGACATTGCAGATTGTGTGAGGGGTCACAGAGAGAGAGGCCTGGCTGCAGGGAGCAAAGGGAACCCGGAGAGGGAGAACGTGCCCGTGAACTTGAACTGTGTAAGAACTGTGACTGTGCTGTTAAGTAACTGAAAGAACTGAGAGTAAAGCTTTGGAAAACCCTGGAACTGTTTCCCTTGTGTCTCTGCATGAAAGCTATTCCCTCCATACAGGAATACAGCAAGCCTCCACCTGCAGAGCCACAGCTACAGCCTGTCAGCACCAACACTGAGGAGAGATCCCTGCAGCGTCTGCAAAGTAAGTGTGCTACACACTCCACAATAGACTTAACCCTTACTGCCCCGGGGAACACAGTTCTACCCACTGGAACTATACCACCTAAGCTGCCACTACATCGTCCCCGGAGGTTCTGCAACAGCGGCGGCCCCCTTCACTGGCCGCATCAAGTGGGTGGCGTCACGAATGACAATCCCTTGTAAATATCCCCCTTTTATTGCCAGGGCCCGGGACACGGACCGGACCAGGACCACCCGTGACTTCCCCAGTAGAGACCCGGTCCGGTACTGAGTACCCTCGTCCCAGTGGGCTCGACATGATCATCACATCCCCAGCACTTGTTCTATGGACCGATCTCATTACATGGCACCGCGCATGCGCAGATACACACAAACACACTGTGCATACGCCACTTGTGGTTCACCGCAATTCGTTGCAGTCATGGACAGGAAGTGATGAAAAACGATCACGCCCCATTCCCTGTAAATAGCGGCGTCTGTAACACAGACGTCGCAGATCACCGCCAGCACAGCAGAGACATGGCCAGAAGGTAAACCCCGGTCCCAGGGCACCCGGTATTCCTTTAAAATGCTGCCCTTACCATTTGGCAATCTTTTATCTAGGTCACTGTGCTTTCTCTGAGCCTTGCCTCCTTAAATACCAGGTATCTACCACTATTAACCAACTGCCATAGCACTATGTACCTTGCCTTCCTGATTAACCCCTCTCTCTCTGCACTTCTTTTTAGTTTTATTTTTCTAATGTGCCCCACACTTTGTGGATCCTTGAGGTAAACCCTAAATCTACCCCTCCAGGGGGAACTCTATTACATTTTATTATAATGCAAATGATCTCATTTGTGACTCCACTAATTACAGGTATACTGGTGACCATTACTGGTCCTCCACCAGGTGCAGCCTCTAAACTTGCATACCTGACTGTTGCATTCAGCAGTAGGTATCTGTATATTTAATATTTCAGTTTAACTACATGAAAGAAGAATTATTCTTTATTCTCCTCTTTTGTCATCTTCATGGAGACTTTCCTGTGTTCCTTACTCCACTGTACTCTCCGGTATGGGCCACACCTTTGGTCTTGCTCCTAATCACAATATGGATATATGGTACCTCAATCAATTATATGGGCTTTATCTACCCCACTTTTTAGCTGGATGTCTCCCCTTTAGGAGATTGTTCACTCTATGATGGCTGATACACATTATTTCTTCAAATCCATTTGGTAATACATTATTTTTCTCCCCCTTCTTTTTTCCTTATTTACCTTTGACCTCTCTCCTATTATGAATCTTACTCCCTCCGCAACATAGTGCAGACTCCTGTCTGAAACCTACCACCAGTACTGACACTGGTAAATATATCTTAGTATTTAGCCTTTGCACTGTCCTTAGATTTCCCTTCACCCCATTCGGATAGGGACTAGGATAGAACACTTTGGATCCACTTTCCTGAATCCGACACTTCATCGGTCCCTCTACACTCCCTCTTACTCACAGTCAGAGGCGTAACTTCAGGCCCTGGGGCCCCAATGCGAAAGCTCCAACGGGGCCCCCAATTATTGCAAATCTTTAATAGTATTAGTCTTTTTCTATGGGCCAAAGGGACTTTTGGGGCCCCCCTAGGTTGCAGGGTCCGTGTGCGATCGCAACCCCTGCACCTGTTGTAGGTACGCCCCTGCTCACAGTCCCATTGGCACTCGGTATACACCTAGTGGGACAATTTTGCCACCTTTATGAACACGAGCCACAGTGCACCATTGGACACGAACACTAGATTATACAAATGTTGCTTGTGTATATTTCTAATTCTTTGTTACAAACTTGTTGTTGTAATTAGTACCTTGATAAAGGCCGAAACAGGCCGAAACGTTGGTTGAAAAGTATTAAAACTGTGTGACAAAATAAAAAGAAACACATTTTTTCACCTGCAAACGTGTGGTCCAGATTTATCATTATTGGTGTGCCCAGGATATTCTCCTCTATTGTGACTGTCATTTTTCTGGAGCACCCATACATAGCACGTGAGGCTTCCATATACCACATTGCTGCTAGAACTCTGTGTGGCATTGACCTGGTCTCTAATCTGAGCTGCTGTTAACCTGCGATTTCTGAGGCTGGTAAACTTATCCTCCGCAGCAGAGATGACTCTTGGTCTTCCTTTCCTGGGGCAGTCCTCATGTGAGCCAGTTTCTTTGTAGTGGTTGATGGTTTTTGCAACTGCACTTGGGGACACTTTCAAAGTTTTCCTAATTTTTTTGGGACTGACTGACCTTCATTTCTTAAAGTAATGATGGCCACTCGTTTTTCTTTACTTAGAATTTGTATTATGGCAAGAAAAAAGCAGCTAACAGTCTATTCAGTGGACCATCAGCTGTGTATCCACCAGACTTCTTCACAACACAACTGATCGTCCCAACCCCATTTATAAGGCAAGAAATCCCACTTATTAAACCTGACAGGGCACATCTGTGAAGTGAAAGCCATTTCCGTTGACTACCTCTTAAATCTCATCAAGAGAATGCCAAGAGTGTGCAAAGCAGTAATCAAAGCAAAAGGTGGCTACTTTGAAGCTAGAATATAAGACATATTTTCAGTTGATTCACACTTTTTTGTTAATTATATAATTCCACATGTGTTAATTCATAGTTTTGATGCCTTCAGTGTGAATCTACTATTTTCATAGTCATGAAAATACAGAAAACTCTTTGAATGAGAAGGTGTGTCCAAACCTTTGGTCTGTACTGTATGTTCACATTAGATCAGGTTTTAAATACGTTAGTTTTAGGGACCGTTCTGATAAGGGTCACGTTGGCATGGTAGAACGGCTTCCGTACATTTTTTGCAAAAAACATATTAACTAAGTACTCTGCTATTGGCACTCTTTTCCACTTGCTTTTTACTTTTACCTATATAGCAGTGTATTTTTAGACGTTTTTTATACTGTCTTTTTTGTGATGTAGACCAAAGAAACATGTCAAGATACGTGATAGACCAGAATATTCGATAGACCGAAACCATGGCCAGGAAGGGCAATTAAAAAGTGCGGAGAGAGACACAGGTGAAGTAGAAGGCCTATATAAAGGAGGACTGAAAGAGAAGGACTTGTATCGGACACCAGTAAACAATTGACTACGATGAAGAGTAACCCAATTGTCTATACCAGAAATAAGTTATGGTCACCATATGAGGACATAAGTTCCCCTATGGAGAGCTGAGGGTGCACAGAATAGACTTTGTCAGTAGAAGTGAGGAGTCATAGTGACATGGCTTCTCTAGGGGAGGCCTCACAAGTCAATTTGGGAACTGAGAACAGCTATGAGCAGCCGTAACATTACACCTCAACTCGTGCGGACCTCACAGGGGAAGACAAAGTTTTTCAAAATTGTTGACTGGACTGTTATGAGATAAGAGTATGAAGTGTCAAGAAAATGAAGTGCTATTGTATGTAACTGGAAAATATCCATGCCTTCTTAGTGCAAGAGAGATGCTTGTGAAAAATTGTGCCTATTATCTGATATGTATTGTTTGAAGTTGAAGCTCTTTAACAGGGCCGGCTCCAGATTTTTGTGGGCCTCAGGCGAAAGAGTCTTAATTGGGCCCCTTTTACACTACGCCTCCACACACACAGCTCTGCTACGTGCACACTACACATAGTACACACACAGCTCTGCGACATGCCCATAGACAAAATGGCTCTGCTACACGCCCATGTAGACACACAGGTCTGCTACATGCACACTACACATAGTGCACACACACAGCTCTACTACATGAACATACAGATACACACAGCTCTACTACATGAACGTACAGATACAACACACACAGCACTGGTATATGCCCAATTCATGTACATACAGATGCACGCAGCTCTGCTACATGCACACTACACATAGACATACATGCCCATAGACATAGATGGCTCTGCTACACGCACATGTAAACACACAGTTCTGCTACATGCACACTACACATGATACACACACAGCTCTACTACATGGACATACAGATATACACACAGCACTGGTACATGCCTAATTCATGCACATACAGACACACGCAGCTCTGCTACATGTACACTACACATACAGATACACATATGGCTCTGCTACATGGACACTACAAACCCAGCTCTGCTAGATGTACAATGCATACACATACAAACACACACAGCTCTGCTACATGCACTTGCAAACACACACAGCTCTTCTACATACACATACAAACACACACAGCTCTGCTACATGCACATAAATATACACAAATACAGCTATACACAAATACAAAATACACACATACAAACACACGCACATACAGATATAGATACACATAGAGACACACACATATACAGTTATAGATACACACAGAGGCACACACACACATAGATACACTCACACACACATGCAAACATAATCAGACACACAGACACACACATAAAGACACACACACAGATACACGCACACACATATATATTACCACATTCAGATAATGTTGACTCGAGCAGGAGAGGAGCCACTGGGAGCTGCACGGAGGCTGCAGAAGTTAGGCAGAAGCAGTTTCTTTTAGGACCTTGATTTCAGTCACGTGATCAGTCACATGACTGGAACTGGCAGATCCTTCAGCCTCTGTTCAGCTCCTGGTAAGCTTGTTCTTCTGCTGTGTACCGATCAAATAGATCAGTGCAGAGCAGGAGAGGAGAGAGGGAGAGAGGGCAGCTGTGTGTGATCAGTCTCCTCTGCTTCCACTCACAGACAGCTGTGGGCCTTCTAACTGCTTCAGGGCTCAGCATCTGCCCAAGAATGGCGGGTGCTAGAGCTGGGCCTGCTCTTTAAGAATTAATGTATTTTTGCACTTTGCACTTTCTCAATTTGGTGTAAACCATCTGGTCCTGGCCTGCCATATCCAAGCTGCAGTTTGTGGAAGCATATCCCACATGTAACAATAAATACAAGAGTACACACCTAGCCAGGACCCCCATTTTCATGTAGCGTGGTGAGGCGTAGTAGACAGGTGCCTTACCCACAGTTACCACACCCGGCCATATTGCAAATGGGAGAAATCAGCCATGGTTTTTTTAACCAGGATAGTCACTTTAAAACTTGCTTCTAAAATATTTGATGCTAATTATGCAAAATGTATTATCTTGAAGACAGTTCTTGGAAATCATTTTAAAGTCAGGGAGATGATCTGACTTTTTTTCTAAAATATATTAAATAAACTGTTCTGAAAACTATTTTTGTTATTAATTTTTTATTTCAATTGTTTACTTCTGTTTAAATCATTTTATTAAAGTTTAAGCAATACATAGGCAGAAATTGTAGATACAAAAGAATATACAGCTGAACAATTGCATCCAAGATTAAATATAATATTCACATTACAAATATTTAGCCTATTTGGGCATTGAACTGGGGAGGAAAGAAAGGAGGAAGTATGAATGCATTAGGGGGTGAGGACAAAAGGGAGGTATAACTGTGAATTTAAGAATTTAAGAGGACTTAAGTAAGAACAATATTAAGGCCCCTTCCACATCAGCGTTTTCACTGAATTGCGGCAGATCCAGCAGATTTACCGCATCTGCCGCGTAACGGTCGCGCTGGCGGCACACTTGCGGCAAGTCCCATTCATTCTCTATGGGGTTTGCGGTCAGGTGCGGCAAGTGCGGTTTGCAGGATCTGGCAGATCTGGCACTTGCAGGGCAGGAAAAAGAACGCTGCTGGCTGTAGTTTTTGACCCGCTGCAAGTGCCAGATCCGGCAAACCACAAAACGCTGATGTGAAAGGGTCCTAAGATGTACAGGGGATTATTTAACTGGAATCACAGACGCGGATTCTTTACTGTAAGAGCAGTGAGACTATGGAACTCTCTGCCACATGATGTTGTAATGAGTGACTCACTACTAACATTTAAGAAGGGCCTGGATGCCTTTCTTGAAAACTATAATATTACCAGTTATACATACTAGATTCTTTGATAGGGTGTTGATCCAGGGAATTAGTCTGATTGCCGTATCTGGAGTCAGGAAGGAATTTTTTCCCCCAATGTGGAGCTTAGTGTTGCCACATGGTTTTTTTTTGCCTTCCTCTGGATCAACATGTTAGGCTATGGTTTGAACTAGATGGACTTAAAGTCTTCCTTCAACCTTAACCCCTTCATGACCCAGCCTATTTTGGCCTTCCTGACCTGGCCATTTTTTGCAATTCTGACCAGTGTCCCTTTATGAGGTTATAACTCGGGAACGCTTCAACGGATCCTAGTGATTCTGAGAATGTTTTTGCGTGACATATTGGGCTTCATGTTAGTATTAAATTTAGGTCGATAATTTTTGCGTTTATTTGTGAAAAAATCAAAAATATGGCAAAAATTTTGAAAATTTAGCAATTTTCAAATTTAGAATTTTTCTTCTGGTAAACTAGAGAGTTATGTGACACAAAATAGTTATGAAATAATATTTCCCACATGTCTACTTTACATCAGCACAATTTTGGAAAAAAAAAAAAATTTGTTAGGAAGTTGTAAGGGTTCAAACTTCATGAGCAATTTTTCATTTTTCCACCAAAATTTACAAAACCATTTTTTTTGTGACCCCGTCACATTTGAAGTCTTTTTGAGGGGTGTGCATGACAGAAAACACCCAAAAGTGACACCATTCCAAAAACTGCACCCCTCAAGCTACTCAAAACTACATTCAAGAAGATTATTAACCCTTCAGGTGCTTCACAGGAACTAAGCAAATTGGAAACAAAAAAATGGATATTTTAATTTTTCTAACAAAAATGTTCTTTTAGCCTCAATTTTTTCATTTTCACATAGGCAACAAGATAAAATGGATCCTAAAATTTGTTGGGCAATTTCTCCTGAGTATATCGATACCTCATATGTGATCATAAACCACGGTTTGGGCGCACGGCAGGGCTCTGAAGGAAAGAGTGCAATTTGACTTTTGGAGCTAATTTTCCATTCAAAAGTGAAATGGCGCTCCTTCACTTCTAAGCCCTGCCGCGCGTCAAAACAGTGGTTTATGACCACATATGAGGCATCGGTGTACTCAGGAGAAATTGCCCAACAAATTTTAGGATGAATTTTATCCTGTTACCCATGCGAAAATGAAAGAATTGAGGCTAAAAGAACATTTTTGTGAAGAAAAAGTACTTTTTCCATATTCACAGATCAATTTGTAAAGCATGTGGGGGTTAAAAATGCTCACCACCCATCTAGATAAGTTCCCTGGGGGTCTAGTTTCCAAAATGGGGTCACTTGTGGGGGAGCTCCAAAGTTTAGGCACACAGGTCCTCACCAAACGTAACATGGTGTCCGCTAACAATTTGAATGGAAAATCAGCCTAAATTGTTAGCGGACACCATGTCGCATTTGGAGAGCACCTGTGTGCCTAAACATTGGGGCTCCCCCACAAGTGACCCCATTTTGGAAACTAGACCCCCCAGGGAACATATCTAGATGCATTGTGAGCACTTTGAACCCCCAGGTGCTTCACAAATTGATCCGTAAAAATTAAAAAATACTTTTTTTCCACAAAATTATTTTTTTTCATTTTTATGGATGAATTTGTGAAGAACCTGGGGTTCAATATGGTCACCACCCATCTAGATAAGTTCCCTGGGGTGTCTAGTTTCCAAAATGGGGTCACTTGTGGGGGAGCTCCAAAGCTTAGGCACACAGGGGCTCTCCAAACGCGACATGGTGTCCGCTAACAATTTGAATGGAAAATCAGCCTAAATTGTTAGCGGACACCATGTCGCATTTGGAGAGCCCCTGTGTGCCTAAACATTGGGGCTCCCCCACAAGTGACCCCATTTTGGAAATTAGACCCCCCAGGGAACATATCTAGATGCATTGTGAGCACTTTGAATCCCCAGGTGCTTCACAAATTGATCCGTAAAAATTAAAAAATACTTTTTTTTCCACAAAATTTTTTTTTTTTCATTTTAATGGATTAATTTGTGAAGAACCTGGGGGTTCAATATGGTCACCACCCATCTAGATAAGTTCCCTGGGGGGTCTAGTTTCCAAAATGGGGTCACTTGTGGGGAGCTCCAAAGCTTAGGCACACTGGGGCTCTCCAAACGCGACATGGTGTCCGCTAACAATTTGAATGGAAAATCACCTCAAATTGTTAGCGGACACCATGTCGCATTTGGAGAGCCCCTGTGTGCCTAAACATTGGGGCTCCCCCACAAGTGACCCCATTTTGGAAACTAGACCCCCGAGGGAACATATCTAGATGCATTGTGAGCACTTTGAACCCCCAGGTGCTTCACAAATTGATCCGTAAAAAGTAAAAAAGATAATTTGTGTGGAAAAAAAAGTATTTTTTACCTCATTACGGATGAGTTTATGAAGCACCTGGGGATTCAAAGTGCTCACTATGCATCTAGATAGGTTCCTTGGGGGGTCTAGTTTCCAAAATGGGGTCACTTGTGGGGGAGCTACAATGTTTAGGCACACAGGGCTCTCCATACGCAACCTGGTGTTTGCCAACAATTGGAATTGTTAGCGGACACCAGGTCGCGTATGGAGAGCCCCTGTGTGCCTAAACATTTGAGCTCCCCCGCAAGTGACCCCATTTTGGAAACTAGACCCCTCAGGGAACATATCTAGATGCATTGTGAGCACTTTGAACCCCCAGGTGCTTCACAAATTGATCCGTAAAAATTAAAAAAGATCATTTGTGTGGAAAAAAAAGTATTTTTACCTCATTATGGATCAGTTTGTGAAGCACCTGGGGATTCAAAGTGCTCACTATGCATCTAGATAGGTTCCTTGGGGGTCTAGTTTCCAAAATGGAGTCACTTGTGGGGGAGCGCAAATGTTTAGGCACACAGGGGCTCTCCATACGCGACCTGGTGTCCGCTAACAATTCCAATTGTTGGCAAACACCAGGTTGCGTATGGAGAGCCCCTGTGTGCCTAAACATTGGAGCTCCCCCACAAGTGACCCCATTTTGGAACCTAGACCCCCCAAGGAACCTATCTAGATGCACAGTGAGCACTTTGAACCCCCATGTGCTTCACAAATTGAGCCGTATAAATGAATAAAGAAACTTTTTGTGAAAAACATACTAGTCTAGTAGTTGCAATTCGCAGCATAGGGGACCCAAAACATTTGGGTCTCTCCATGCTGAGGATTCCAGCCCCCTAGCTGCCAAGTTGTACCTGGCTGGCAACCAAAAATACAGCAAAGCCTATTTTTTTTTTTATTTCTAGAATTATTTCTAGAAAAAAAATGACATAGGGCTCCGCCATATTTTTGGTCCAGCCAGGTACAACTTGGCAGCTACGGACTGCCACCAGCCCCCAGCTGCCTCGTCATACCTGGCTGGAACCAAAAATACAGCGAAGCCTATTTTTTTTTATTTCTAGAATTATTTCTAGAAAAAAAATGACATAGGGCTCCGCCATATTTTTGGTCCAGCCAGGTACAACTTGGCAGCTACGGACTGCCACCAGCCCCCAGCTGCCTCGTCATACCTGGCTGGAACCAAAAATACAGCGAAGCCTATTTTTTTTTTATTTCTAGAATTTTTTCTAGAAAAAAAATTACATAGGGCTCCGCCATATTTTTGGTCCAGCCAGGTACAACTTGGCAGCTACGGACTGCCACCAGCCCCCAGCTGCCTCGTCATACCTGGCTGGAACCAAAAATACAGCGAAGCCTATTTTTTTTTTATTTCTAGAATTTTTTCTAGAAAAAAAATTACATAGGGCTCCGCCATATTATTGGTCCAGCCAGGTACAACTTGGCAGCTACGAACTGCCACCCACCCCCAGCTGCCTCGTCATACCTGGCTGGAACCAAAAATACAGCGAAGTCCATTTTTTTTTAAATTTCTAGAACTAATCCTAGAAAAAAAATTACGTGGGGCTCCGCCATATTTTTGGTCCAGCCAGGTACAACTAGGCAGCTGGGGGCTGGAATCCTCAGCATAGTGAGGCCCAAGCGTTCTGGGCCCCCCATGCTGTGAATTGCAGCCCGCAGCCGCCCCAGAAAATGGCGCATTAATTGAAGCGCCATTTTCTGGCGCTGTACCCATGCTCTTCCAGTTGCCCTGGTGCCGGTGGCTAACTGGGTAATAAAGGGGTTAATGCCAGCTTTTTATTGGCAGCTGGCACTAAGCCCGAGATTCATAATATAGGGCCAATGTTAGACCCGCCATTAGGAATCTCTGGTAAATAGTCAGAAAATACACACAGAGAAAAATCTTTTTATTTGAAAAAAAAGACAAACAAAATTCGGACTCCATCTTTATTATAAAGATCCGACGTAGTCCACAACGAAGGTCCCACGACGCTCGATCGCCTCCGACGTAGTCCACAACGAAGGTCCCACGACGCTCGATCACCTCTGCTACATCCAGAGACTGCAGCAAGGGATCAAGTGTCCTCTTGTTGTAGTTTCTGGGGTCAGAGTCATGGTGCACGGTACGGCAGATCATTGCCATACAGTGCACCATGACTGACCCCAGTGACTACAAGAGGACACTTGATCCTTTGTTGTAGTCTCTGGGGTCACAGTCATGAAGTACTGTATGGCAATTATCTGCCGTGCCGTGCTTCATGACTGTGACCCCAGAGACTACAACAAGGTATCAAGCGTCCTCTTGTTGTAGTCTCTGGGGTCAGAGTCATGGTGCACGGTACGGAAGATCATTGCCATACAGTGCACCATGACTGACACCAGTGACTACAACAAGAGGACACTTGATCCTTTGTTGTAGTCTCTGGGGTCACAGTCATGAAGTACTGTATGGCAATTATCTGCCGTACCGTGCTTCATGACTGTGACCCCAGAGACTACAAGGGATCAAGCGTCCTCTTGTTGTAGTCTCTGGGGTCAGAGTCATGGTGCACGGTATGGCAGATCATTGCCATACAGTGCACCATGACTGACACCAGTGACTACAACAAGAGGACACTTGATCCTTTGTTGTAGTCTCTGGGGTCACAGTCATGAAAGACTGTATGGCAATTATCTGCCGTACCATGCTTCATGACTGTGACCCCAGAGACTACAACAAGGGATCAAGTGTCCTCTTGTTGTAGTCTCTGGGGTCAGAGTCATGGTGCACGGTACGGCAGATCATTGCCAAACAGTGCACCATGACTGACCCCAGTGAATACAACAAGAGGACACTTGATCCCTTGTTGTAGTCTCTGGGGTCACAGTCATGAAGTACTGTATGGCAATTATCTGCCGTACCGTGCACCATGACTCTGACCCCAGAGACTACAACAAGAGGACACTTGATCCTTTGTTATAGTCACTGGGGTCAGTCATGGTGCACTGTATGGCAATTATCTGCCGTACTGTGCTTCATGACTGTGACCCCAGAGACTACAACAAGGGATCAAGCAACCTCTTGTTGTAGTCTCTGGGGTCAGAGTCATGGTGCACGGTATGGCAGATCATTGCCATACAGTGCACCATGACTGACACCAGTGACTACAACAAGAGGACACTTGATCCTTTGTTACACACATGCACCCATCCATCCACGCATCCATGCACGCACCCATGCGCCCATCCATCCACGCACCCATGCGCTCATCCATCTATGCATGCACCCATGCGCCTATCCATCCACACACCCATTTATCTTTGCACCCACGCTCCCATGCACGCACCCATGCTCCCATGCACACACCCATGCGCCCATGCACACACCCATGCGCCCATCCATCCACGCACCCATGCGTCCATCCATCCACGCACCCATGCATCCAACCATCCATGCACGCACCCATCCATCCACGCACCCATGCGTCCATCCATCCATGCACGCACCCATGCGCCTATCCCTCCACGCACCCATCCATCTTTGCGCCCATGCACGCACCCATGCGCCCATGCATGCACCCATGCGCCCATGCACGCACCCATGCGCCCATGCACGCACCCATGCGCGCACCCATGCATCCACCCATGAACATGCACACATACACATACACACATACACACACACATACTTACCTCTCTCTCAAGATCCTCCAGTGAGGAGGAGGAGCCTGGGAGAAGAGGAGGAGCGCCACACCGAGGAGCCGCGGCACCGCGGAGGACGACGGAAGACGGGTGAGAGGGGACACGGGGGGAGGGGGCACTAGGGGACACGGGGGGGAGGGGGCACTAGGGCACCCGGGGCAGGAGGGTTGCGGGGCACTAGGCACCCACCGGCGCCAGACCGCGCCGGTGCCTGCACCGGCGCCTGCAGCAGCTCCTGCAGCAGCGCCGGCATGCTGCTGAGAGGGGATCGGTGCCGGTGGTGGGTGGGGGGGTTAACTTTGGTGTCGGAGGGGCTGAGGAGGGGGAGGGCACCCCCGCACCCACCCCTCCAATCCTGATTGGAGAAATCCAATCAGATTTGGAGGGGAGAATCGCTCTGATTGGTAGTTCAGATTAAACTGCCAATCAGAGCGAATTCAGCCACGAGGGGGAAAAAGCCACCCCCCCAGGACAAAGTACAGGTCCTCATATTCCCGCGGCACCAGTGACATGTCACCGGCCCCGATCGCCGGTGCCGCGGGAACGCGATCCTGCCATGACGTCGTGGGACGTCACAGGTCGGGAACGCATCGACTTCTATGACGTCCCACGACGTCACAGGTCGTGAAGGGGTTGAAAACTATGTTACTATGTTACTATGTTACTATGGAAGATTCAGTTTAGCGACTATTTAATACATCATATGCTACAGGGTTGGATCATGGGAAATAATGTGAAGAGAAGCAGCAGGTACAAAGAGATGTAGGGCTGGTTTAGGATGTCAGGATTACAAGGTTTAAGGGGGTTGTTTCAGGAGATAGTCATTCTTAGGTTACCACTTTTTATAATAAGATTGAAAGTAGTTATAAGAGATGGCGTGGCACTTCTCATATGAATTATATAGGGAGACCCTCTCCATTACCTCCAAGACCATAGGGATAGATGTACTTTTCCATTTAGCCAATATGAGGTTCTCAACCACCAACAATATGTGTATTGATATCTGTCTGAAACAGAGATCAATATTGTCCAAGTCTAATGAGAGTAGTGTCGATTGAGGAGGTAAAACTACACCTTTTTGATGGATCCGACTAATTAAAGAACTGATGTCTTTCCATTTATTGATGAGTTTTGGACAGTTCCAAAGACGTGAAGGAGATCGCCCGTCTGGCAACAGCCTCTCCAGCACAATGGGGAAAGATCTTTGACTTCTTGGAGATGCAGCTATTCTTCACTTTTCCATCAAGATAGGTGTTTGAGGGCATGTGAGTTTCAGAATAAGGTGTAGTTTTCAATCACACTATTCGATTTGCCATATAATGTACTGAAAAAAAATCTAAGTTCATGGAATAAAAAAAATATTATGGGTTACCAACTTGCTACTTAAAATCTCTAAAAAATGTTTTTTGTCACTATATTCTAAGACCCATAGCTTTGTTTTTATTTCCTAGTCAATACAGTTGTACTAGCCTTTTTATGTTTGGTTTGTCTATTTTTATTGGTATCATTATTCGGTATATAAACCTTTCTGGTCTCATTGTATTTATGGCAAAAGGAGGTAATTTGAACTTTTATATTTTTTAATTTAATAGGTTTTAAGATATTTGAGCAGTTTTTTTGCAAAATGTTTTGAACATGCAATTAATTTATTGCTTATATATTGTAAAATTGATAATCTATTAGAACTAGGCATTACGTAGCTTCAGTTGTGTTGCTGCAGCTTAGCTCTTCTTCAGTCAATAAATGATGAGCTCCAGTACCTGAGCTGCCTCTGCAATGTGAATGCTATAATGCTGTTCAGCTCCGTTCTCCAGTTATATTTGGTGGCTGTCAGAGCTGAAAACAACTGATCGGAGGGGGAACAGAGTGCTGGAGAAAACTGATATCAATATTAAGTGCCCAGACAACCCCATTAAATAGTATGCATAAATCAATGGATAATTTTCCAAAACAAGTGTTTTCTTTTTTTTCATCTGAACATACTTCCCTTGGCACTTAGCATTTAACAAGCTACCATGGAAAGATCAAGATCCAGCCATAAAGTGGATTTAACAAATTTACTGTAGCAGAAAATAGAACACAGTTCACAGAGTGGGCATGAGAAAGGAACATGTTTTCCCACCGATAAGATGCCAAGTGTCCAGCTGGCCTTATGAGATATTGTCTGAATACTTTCTGGAAATACAGTATGGTAATAAACAAATACTGGTAACACTGTCAATCATTGCTTAGAATCCTTATACATGTGAAGGGACTGACCAAAAATATGCTAATTGTTTTAGGTGGAAGGTGTGATATAAATTATCATGAACTATAATAAAATAAATGACAATTTATACTCATATGGTGCTGTCACCATATTTAAAAATTATTTACTTTCTTTATATAATAATGTATAGTACTTTCTCTAAAAGATATTAAAGAGGACCTGTCACCCCCCTGGTGCTATGCTAACTGAATGCGCACTGAATGCAGCGTGTCTGCTGCATTCAGGGAAGGGCTCCCCCATGTTTCTAGCTGACATGCTGTATTCAGTGCTACATTCAGTTAGCATAGTACCGGGGGGGGTGACGGGTCCTCTTTAAAAAAATGTTTTAAATTGTCAGTACATGTTCAAGCTTTTGTCAAAAGTATACATGCAGTAGCTTAGCTACCGCGAGGGCAGAGGGTGCAGTCACCCCAGGCCCCTCATTCAGAGGGGCCCACCTGGAGCGGTCACCTATCTAAACTGTAAAAGTTAACAGTTGAACTCTGCGGTGGAGAAGAAACTGTCTCCCTACAATACCAGTGTACATAATGTAGCCCATATATCGATTGAAGACTGCGGCCTACAGAAAAGCAGGCTTGGGTCCAGTAGCAGTGTGCCAGGTAGTTGTCTCTTACACTGCAGCACGTTACTTGAAGGTGGGGGTTCTGGCTGGGTGTGTGTACATATGTCAGGGAAACAATATGTCCCTGTATTCTAGTCCCTCCCACTCTGGGCTAGTCCCAAAATTAACTCTTATCTTTCCCTGTTATCAAGCAAAATACACTTCAACACAGTTCACATTATAAAAAAAATATTGATGCTTCAAGGTGTAACATGCGTAGTATGTCCATATCCTTACAGGGGCAGGCCGGCGAGATGCTGTCATCCACCGGGACTCTGCAAACCCCTTTGTGATGATACCACCTCATTGGTCAGCCCATGCTTTGGGGCAGAGGATCCAAGGTGAGAATAAGATGGTTTATATTTATTTCATTTGACTTTACTAGTGCTCATGGGGGGACTACTGAAGATCATCCAAAAAGAGTGAGGGGACTACTGGGGTCCATTTATACAGTATGGCAGGACTACTAGGGGCCATCTATACAGTGTGGGGGGACTACTAAGGTCCATTCATAGAGTGTGGGGGTACTACTGTGGACCATCCATACAGTGTGGAAGTGATACTGGGGCCAACATGCAGTGTGGGGTGAATACTGAGGGCCATCGTACAGTGTGGGAGAACTACTGTGGGCTATCGTATAGTGAGAAGCTACTGGGTGCCATCAAACAGTGGGGCTACTGCAGGCTGTTATTATGTATGGCTGTGGGCCCAAAATGCTATGTATGTGGAAGCTGGTAGGTCATCATTCTTTGTATAGGGGAACTACATATGAGTGGACTTGGGACATTATTAAATGTTAAATGGGCACAATTATTATAGGAGAACTCAGGATATTGTAAATGTCAAATGGGCACACTGGGGGCATTATTGCTTTCTAAGTGGCAAAATGTAGGCACTGTTTTATAAGGTATTTGCACAAGGTATTATTTTTTTTCTAGGGTGCAATATTACATCTAGAGGGCCCAAAAGAGGCATTTTACTATGAAAGAGAAACAGTGGTGGCCTATGTGGGGTACTAAGAGAATCAAAAAGGTTTACATACAGCAGCAGCTCAGCAATGGGGAGACAGCAGAATAAGGAATTTGTGCATTTTGGGAATAGATGATGACTGTGCTGGAAAAATGGATACCTGGTTGTGAGCCCACTCAGATGTATCTGAGCTGAACCCTGTCTCTGTATATATGTATTATATGTATTACATTAAATATAACATTACTAAAGCTGCCTATTCATCTTAAAGGCACTTTGTCAGCACAGAAAAGTATTCAATCCAAGTACAGCACTTGGTGCATCATGACTTGGAAAAGCATTTAAATGCACCCTACCCATCTGTTTTCATCTATCTTCGCCATTCTTTGTTTCATGGAAGGTGCATTTAAGTGATTACTGAAAAATACAAAAAGTTATTTAGCTCACCCCACTGTGGTCTTCCTTTGGTCTCAATGGATCCAATTCTTGGCACTCAGGTATACACCCATGGTCTCAAGCGGCAATAGAACTTGATCAAGAGAAGCAATCTGACGCTGACAGGAAGCAGGGATATGATAAAACAGCAAGTTTTATTGAAGTCCGTTTAAAACATAGTGCATCCTAGGGGGCCCTGCGCAGACCACCAGGGTAGAATCCTACGCATTTCGGCTATACACCTTACTCATGGATTACATGTGAATGAGTTAAAAAAAATATACATACAGTATCTTGTATTAGTAAAAAGAGCAGCACAGCTTCTGCAGTGGGTGCAAATCAATCCAAGCAATACTTCTGTTTGCTATTCATACAATACCAAAAAGGAATGCAGCACTCCAAATCAAGTGTCCAAAATCTGAATTTATTATGCCATCAAGTGCAGTGTGCAACGCTTCAGGCACAGTCGCCCTTCTTCTAGCTAGAAGAAGGGCGACTGTGCCTGAAACGTTGCACACTGTATTTGTTGGCCTAATAAAGGCAGATTTTGGACACTTGATTTGGAGTGCTGCATTCCTTTTTGGTATCATACAGTATCCTAGATACTCTACCCAAAGAGGAAGTCCATCAATGATGTCACTAATTGATGTCTGGGTCTACACACCCTTCATTTAAATATACAAAATAAGAGTTCATAGGAGAATGAAGGTACAATTAAAACACCATGAATAACATGTGAAATAGAATGTATAATAGAGAGAAAGTAGTATAATCATACATATTATCACTGGGTATAGATTAGTGCTACCATTTAGCATGTTCCCATTGGGAAGGAAGAAGTAAGAGAAAGAACAGAGAAAAATGAAAAAAAAGGGACCCATACAGCAGCAGCTCAGCAATGGAGTGACAGCAGAATGAGGAATTTATGCAAGTCAGGGATAGCTAAGGACTGTGCTGGAAAAGTGGTCACCTGGTTGTGAGCCTGCTCAGATGTTTCACCCTCCCTGAGCTGAACTCTATCTCTGTATTTATGTATATCTTTTATATACTCACATTCATGCTAATGAAGCTATACAGTAAACTTTTGAAAATAATTTAAATACAAAATATAACATCACTTATGTGGAGCCCCAAGGGACGTGGGGTACTCGGTACCGGACCGTTCTGCTGCTGGGATGTCACTGGTGGCCTGGTCCGGACCGTGTCCCTGGCTCAGCACAATAAAAGGGGGAATATTTACAAGGGATTTGTCACGGGTGACGCCACCCACTTGGTGCGGCCAGTAATGGGGGCCGCGGCTGCTGCAGAACCTCCGGGGGTGATGGAATGGCAGCGGGGATGGTATAGTTCTAGTGGGGAGAACTGTATCCCCCGGGGCAGTAAGGAGTAAAGTCTATTTGGTGTAGTGGAGCACACTTACTTTGCAGCTGCAGGGATCTCTCCTCAGCGTTGGTGCTGACAGGCTGTAGCTCTGCAGGTTGAGGTTCTCCTGATGCAGCCTGTATGGGAGAAAGGGTCTGCAGATAGAGTCTGACAAGGAATTCAGGGTTTCCAAAGCTTTACTTAAGTTGTTCTTCTTCAAGCAAGTTACAGGTTATTCACAGTTCAAGTAGACGGTTGCTTTCTACTCCCTTTCCGGGTTCCCTTCTCCCCTGCAGCCAGGCTCCTCTCTCCTTGTGACCCCTCACACGGTCTTTAAGTGTGCCTTTCCGGGCTATTACTCTCTCTCTCCGTCTTACACGGGTGTATGCGGACGCTGAACAGTATGGCGGTGACTCGGGCTTCTGTGAGTCCTAGTGTGTCACTGAGCTGCCTGTTCTTTGGGTTAGGAACTCCAGCTTGAAACTAAAGCTCCCCGTCAGTGAATCTGGGGATACCGGGTGGATCGTCGGTCCCCTTCAGAGCTGACACTCTGCTCTAGCCCAGCCTGCAACAGTCCTCTAGCATGAGGCTCTGCCAGGCTCCTTCCTCTGTTTCCTTCGGTATCTAGGAGGGCTTCTCCACCTGCTGTTAGTAGCTTCTGCTGCTGTCCAGGGCACGGGTACACCGTCCCTTCTCTGTCTATCACACTCCTGGTGGTTTCAGCATCTTGGACGGGCTTTCCCCCCCATCTGGCTCGCATTGGCTCAGTACGGGTCTGCGCTCCTCAGCTTAGGCTCTTCCAGGACGTGCAATCTCTTTCTGTCTTTGCATCTCAGCACCATGGCTTACTTCTAGGTCTTGGCATCTCAGCTACTTCAGCCTACTAACTTCCTTCACTCCTCCCCCTCTCTATATACTGTCAGTCACCTGACCTCTGGTGTGCCCAACCCACTCCTCATCCACCACTCCTCTGGTCTCATATAGTGTCTAACCTCAGAGCTGCATGTGACCCCTTCTATGCGTGGGGATGTGGCCTGTGAGGGTGTAGTGTTTACTATGTCCTAACTGCCTGGCTGCAGTACCCTTCTGTGGCCATCTGTACGCAGGGGCGCCACATTCTCCCGGAGTTAAACAGCGCGTCCGCGCGCGACTCGACATTGGTTACCCTGAAAACATTTTTATATTATATATAACAGTAAACATTATGGATTCTTGGTTTCTTCCCTTCCGGGAGGCACGATTCTTGAAACGTTGCATTAACTATAAAACATAAGTGCATGGGTATCTATACTCATCATTACCCTTTTCTCTGTAAAATACACATTATAAGACATTGCTTCGTATAAAAGTATAAAATCTCTCTTCTTTTCAAAAAGTGCTAAAACTTTCAAAAATTCTCAAAAAGTGCAAAAGTCTCAAAAAGCAGCTTCAAAACGGTTACAGTCTCGTGCACTACGTCTCATGTGCAGCTGGTCTTAAAACCAAAGGGGAGCACACAAGTGCGCTCAACTATTTACAAGAAAGTTTATATCATCTCATCGTCCATGATATCAATGTTCAGGTATAACACATAAGACAGACAGGGGAATGCTAGCATTCACTCAGGTAAGGTTGGGGGAGCAATAAGGAACAATGTACATTCACACTTACAGCTTCTTCATCTGTACTTCTTTAAGGACCCGTGTTCACTCCTTCTTTCCTTCCAGCTTGACCTTCCACGGAAGTGTTGGCGGTCCTCTCTTTCTGGGGAACATCTCAAGTCCTTGCAGGGGGCGTCGATCAGCAGGTAACTCTCCGGAGTCTGCGTTGCAATGTCTGCGGTGCCCTTTACTGGAACAGTCTCAATAATATCTGTGGGACCCGTATCAACTATTGGGTCCGGGGACTCTGTATCATCTAGATACTCCATGTCTGAGGGCTCATCCTCTAATGACTCTAGCGACAGTCTCCGCTCTTTCATGTCATACGTGCCTCGCTCACCTTGCACAGACACATCCACGAGATTTCCTGTACGGCATCCACCCTCGCTCTGCATGCGGTCACAGGTGTTGGCAACCCAGCCGGGTTGTATAGTTACCGACTCGTAGCCTCGCTGATGCTGTTCGATATTAAGCTGGATCCGGGTATGCTGTTCGTGGATCCGGGTTATCTGCTGGGGCAGCAGCCGCAATATACCCCTCCGGGTATCCAGGACGTGGGGACGTTCTTCTCCTCCTTCAGCCATCTCTGCACGGTCACACGGGGTCTCTCCTCGGCCGGGTTCCTCCACTAAATCTTTCTGTGGGCCCTCCGGGATCACGCGTGGTCTTCCGGGTGGAGCGCTGGTTGCTGCGTCCTCCGCTTCCGTCCTCGTGTCTCTGAATGGCGATTGCTTCTCTTCCGGTTGCCTGCTCCGCCCCCTCCTGATGACGATTTCCTGCTTCGTTCGCGCCAGCTTCTTGGTAGGAGGGTCTAGGGGCGGCGGCTCTTCTTTGAGAGTGACAGCTGGCTCTCCCGGAGTTAAGGAGAGCCAGGGCGGGACCTTCTCTTCGCGCCGTGAACCGGACCGGCCCACGATGGGAGGCTTAGGAACGCCCCCTCTGCACATGGCGCTAGTCCCTGATGGCCGCCATTGGGGTCAGATTTTGGCGGGAAAAGTCCAGAACTCACCGTTTAGGCGCACGAGGTCCAATTCTTTTGGACCGGGTAGATCCTGTTCGTGACGCCAGGTTGTGGAGCCCCAAGGGACGTGGGGTACTCGGTACCGGACCGATCTGCTGCTGGGGATGTCACTGGTGGCCTGGTCCGGACCGTGTCCCTGGCTCAGCACAATAAAAGGGGGATATTTACAAGGGAGATTGTCACGGGTGACGCCACCCACTTGGTGCGGCCAGTAATGGGGCCGCCGCTGCTGCAGAACCTCCGGGGGTGATGGAATGGCAGCGGGGATGGTATAGTTCTAGTGGGGAGAACTGTATCCCCCGTGGCAGTAAGGAGTTAAAGTCTGTTGGTCTGTGTGAGTACACTTACTTTGCAGCTGCAGGGATCTCTCCTCAGCGTTGGTGCTGACAGGCTGTAGCTCTGCAGGTTGAGGTTCTCCTGATGCAGCCTGTATGGGAGAAAGGGTCTGCAGATAGAGTCTGACAAGGAATTCAGGGTTTCCAAAGCTTTACTTAAGTTGTTCTTCTTCAAGCAAGTTACAGGTTATTCACAGTTCAAGTAGACGGTTGCTTTCTACTCCCTTTCCGGGTTCCCTTCTCCCCTGCAGCCAGGCTCCTCTCTCCTTGTGACCCCTCACACGGTCTTTAAGTGTGCCTTTCCGGGCTATTACTCTCTCTCTCCGTCTTACACGGGTGTATGCGGACGCTGAACAGTATGGCGGTGACTCGGGCTTCTGTGAGTCCTAGTGTGTCACTGAGCTGCCTGTTCTTTGGGTTAGGAACTCCAGCTTGAAACTAAAGCTCCCCGTCAGTGAATCTGGGGATACCGGGTGGATCGTCGGTCCCCTTCAGAGCTGACACTCTGCTCTAGCCCAGCCTGCAACAGTCCTCTAGCATGAGGCTCTGCCAGGCTCCTTCCTCTGTTTCCTTCGGTATCTAGGAGGGCTTCTCCACCTGCTGTTAGTAGCTTCTGCTGCTGTCCAGGGCACGGGTACACCGTCCCTTCTCTGTCTATCACACTCCTGGTGGTTTCAGCATCTTGGACGGGCTTTCCCCCCCATCTGGCTCGCATTGGCTCAGTACGGGTCTGCGCTCCTCAGCTTAGGCTCTTCCAGGACGTGCAATCTCTTTCTGTCTTTGCATCTCAGCACCATGGCTTACTTCTAGGTCTTGGCATCTCAGCTACTTCAGCCTACTAACTTCCTTCACTCCTCCCCCTCTCTATATACTGTCAGTCACCTGACCTCTGGTGTGCCCAACCCACTCCTCATCCACCACTCCTCTGGTCTCATATAGTGTCTAACCTCAGAGCTGGATGTGACCCCTTCTATGCGTGGGGATGTGGCCTGTGAGGGTGTAGTGTTTACTATGTCCTAACTGCCTGGCTGCAGTACCCTTCTGTGGCCATCTGTACGCAGGGGCGCCACACTTAAGCCGCCTATTCATTTTAAAGGCACTCATGGCATAAAAAAGCGTTTAAATGCACCTTACCCATCTGTTATTCATCTACCTCCGCCATTCTTTGTCTTAATTAATCTAGAGCTGTCAATCAAAGGGAGGGTGGAGATAGGGGGTGATCAAGCATATGGAAGGTGCATTTAAATGATTAGCCTTACCATGATGCACTGAGTGCCTACTTGGTTTGAACAATCTTCTGTGATGATAGAATCTTTTTAAAGACGTTCTTTAGCATAATAAACTGGCCTAACATGGAATAGTGACTGCTGAGCTGAGTAAAAGTTTTGATTTTCTTAAAGGGATCCTGTTACCTCCAAAACACCTCCTAAGCTATCAAAATATGTCTCTGCAGCATACCATCACTAATCTCACACTTCGTTTGTCTCCTAAAAGCATCCTGTGAAAGTGCATAAAAACGTTTTAATACTCACTCATTAGTGATTATAATTAGCAGTGACTATATTCATAGTCACTAGGGATGGGCGAATCTACTCGCTAGGACTCGTTACTCGGCGAGTAGTAAGGGACTCGCAGGACTCGGTACTCTGCGAGTTTCCCTGTGATTACTCGCACAGCAACGAGTCCAATGCAAATCAATGGCAATCCTAGTTTTGTCCGAGACTCTGACTAAACTAGGATTGCCTTTGACTTGCATTGGTCTGATTACTGTGCAAGTAATCACAGGGAAACTCGCAAAGTAACTGCTGTTACTTTGCGAGCTGAGTCCGGCTGTCTGCTCTGTGCAGGCTGCCGCAGCTCCAGGGTCCTAGAGCCCGCCTGCTCACAGAGATGATGTAGCAGAGCTGTGATTGTTCTCAGTCTGCTCATCCCTGTGCATATACATCTATATCTATGCACAGGGGAAGTAGCAGAGAGGACCTCGCGTTTTTGACTACGTCGGACGGAAGAGGATTTTTTTAATTAAAGATGGAGTCCCTAATGGCTTTTTTTTTTTTATTTCTAATAAAAAATTTTCTCTTTGTTGTGTTTTTTTAACCCTTTATTGGAGATTCTTAGTGGCTGGGTCAAACGTGGCCTGACATTAAGAATCTCGGGCTTAATACCAGCTTGTATAACAAAGCTGGTATTAACCCCTTTATTACCCAGCGTGCCACCGCCACCAGGGCCGCTGGAAGAGCGGGGGTTCAGCGCCAGAGGATGGCGCTTCAATGAACGCGCCATCTTCTGGGGCGGCTGCGGGCTGCAATTTGCAGCGGGGGGTGCCCAGAAAGCTTGGGCCTCCCTGAGCTGCGGATTCCAGCCCCCAGCTGCTTAGCTGTACCTGGCTAGACATAGAAATTGCACGGAGCCCCACGCATTTTTTTTTTTATTATTTCATGAAATTCATGAAATAATTAAAAAAAAGGGCTCCCCTATATTCTTGTGTCTGGCCAGGTACAAATAGGCACCTGGGGGTTGGAGGCAGCCTGTCGCTGCCTGCTGGATCCAGCTGGTTCCAGAAATACGGCGAAGCCCACGCGAAAATTTTTTCTGACAAATCCATAAAACAATGTAAATAAAAGGGACTGCATCTTTATTAACCCCTGGACCATGGGCGAGGGGTTAATAAAGATGCAGTCCCTTTTTTAGGATTGTTTTATTGATTTTTCAGAAAAAAAATTACATGGGCTTCGCCGTATTTCTGGAACCAGCCGGATCCAGCAGGCAGCGACGGGCTGCCCCCAACCCCCAGGTGCCTATTTGTACCTGGCCAGACACAAGAATATAGGGGAGCCCTTTTTTTTAATTATTTCATGAATTTCATGAAATAATAAAAAAAAAAATGCGTGGGGCTCCGCACAATTTCTATGTCTAGCCAGGTACAGCTAAGCAGCTGGGGGCTGGAATCCGCAGCGCAGGGATGCCCAAGCTTTCTGGGCACCCCCCGCTGCAAATTGCAGCCCGCAGCCGCCCAGAAGATGGAGCGTTCCTTGAAGCGCCATCCTCTGGCGCTGAACCCCGCTCTTCCAGCGGCCCTGGTGGCGGTGGCACGCTGGGTAATAAAGAGGTTAGGGCCAGCTTTGTATTATCAGCTGGCCCTAAGCCCGAAATTTATGGCGGTCACGCCAATATTAGACATGACCGCCATGAATTTCTATTAAATTGTTTTAAAAAAAACACAACACAGAGAAAATTTTTTATTAGAAATAAAAAAAAAAAGGCATTAGGGACTCCATCTTTAATTAAAAAAATCCTCTTCCGTCCGACGCAGTCCAAAACGTGATGTCCTCTCTGCTACATCCCTTTGCATAGATATAGATGTCTATGCACAGGGAATGAGCAGACTGAGAACAATCTCAGCTCTGCTACATCAGGCAGCAGGCGGGCTCTAGGACCCTGGTGCTGCGGCAGCCAGCACAGAGGAGACAGCCTGGCTCCTTACTGTGCGAGTTTCCCAGCGATTACTTGCACAGTAAACGAGTCCAATGCAAATCAATGGCAATCCTAGTTTTGTCAAGAGTCTCTGACAAAACTAGGATTGCTTCAGGCTGAAGCTTCCGAGAAACATCTGTGATTTGTAAATCGCACACTACTCGCTATTACTCGCTTCCCCATTCATTAACATTGGACTCGCTAGACTCGCAACGAGTAGCGAGTCCCGGGCTCGGACTCGCTAGAGTCAAGCAATTCCGAGTAATTTAGGACTCGCCCATCACTAATAGTCACCAAGGCGGGCTGTTATGCAGCTCCAGGATCCACCCTGTCTCTGTGTGTTCTGCTGTGATGTGCAGGCATTGCCCTCCCCCCTCTCTATCACTCACAGAATGCAAATCATTAGTCCTGCCTTCAACTCCACATCACAGCAGCACAGACAGAGAGAGGGCTGGATCCTGGAGCTGCAAAAGAACACCCCCTGGTGACTAAAGAATATGGCCCCTGCTAATTATAATCACTAATGAGTAAGTATTAAAACGTTTTTATGCACTTTCACAGGATGCTTTTAGGATACAAAAGGAGTGTGAGATTAGTAATAGGATGCTGCAGGGACATGTTTTGATAGTTTAGGAGGTGTTTTGGAGGTGACTCAGTTGCCGATCTTAGCTTGTAAACTTTAGGTTATACGTTTTTACAGTGTAACAGGATGTTACCAGAATTTTGTCTCTAGGGGTGGGATTTCCCCTGTATGAGGTTGACCAGCAGGCAGCAACATCCTGAGGATAAAATAACACGCCTCAAAAATTGGCTTTCACCTGTGTGAGACATGTAATGACAGTCTGTTTTCCTCATTAGTCTCACTGCACAGCTGTGTGTGAGTACATAATGCCAGAAGCAGAGCAGAGATGAGTGTACATAAATACACTTTTCAGATTTCAGGTCACAGCATTCAGTGTGAGGGAAGGAGATAACACTGTGAAAAGAAAGCTGCAGTTGCATAGATATTTGTATTGAAACAAAGCTCACCTCTGCTGTACGTTCTCACGGCTAAAAGGTGTATTGAATCACCTCAATCTCTCCTCTATACCAGGAATTTTGAATGGCACACATCACTGCAGTGAGACCAATGAGGACAATAGACTGTCTGTTATTACATGTCTCACATTGAGAAACTTGCTCTAAGCTACTGTGGTAATGTGTTCCTTTTTGCCCTGTGTGTTACTGTCTGCTTAGGTTACACTTTCTGCAGAAAACAAAAACCAATGTGTGTGGACATTTGATCCCAAAATCACATAGGTTTTGCTAGAAACGAAAAACGCAGGTTTAGATTAGCATACAGTCATGGCCAAAAGTTTTCAGAATGATACAAATATTAATTTTTACAAAGTCTACTGCTTCAGTTTTTCTAATGGCAATTTGCATATACTCCCTCCAGAATGTCATAAAGAGTGATCAGCTTAACAGCAATTACTTGCAAAGTCAATATTTGCCTAGAAAATGAACTTTAACCCCCAAAACACATTTCAACATCATTGCAGTCCCGCCTTAAAGGGAGCAGCTAACATCGTTTTAGTGATTGTTCCATTAACACAGGTGTGGAGGTGTGGGTGTTGATGAGGACAGGGCTGGCGATCAATCAGTCATGATTAAGTAAGAATTACACCACTGGACACTTTAAAAGGAGGCTGGTGCTTGTTTCTCTTCAGTTAACCATGGTTATCTCTACAGAAACACGTGCAGCCATCATTGCACTGCACAAAAATGGCCTAACAGGGAAGAGTATCGCAGCTAGAAAGATTGTACCTCAGTCAACAATCTATCGCATCATCAAAAACTTCAAGGAGAGAGCTTCCATTGTTGTCAAAAAGGCTCCAGGGCGCCCAAGAAAGACCAGCAAGCGCCAGGACCGTATCTTAAAACTGTTTCAGCTGCGGGATCGGACTACCAGCAGTGCCGAGCTTGCTCAGGAATGGCAGCAGGCTGGTGTGAGTGCTTCTGCACGCACTGTGAGGCGGAGACTCTTTGAGCAAGGCCTGGTTTCAAGGAGGGCAGCAAAGAAGCCACTTCTCTCCAGAAAAAACATCAGGGACCGACTGATATTCTGCAAAATGTACAGGGAGTGGACTGCTGAGGACTGGGGTAAAGTCATTTTCTCTGATGAATCCCCTTTTCGATTGTTTGGGACATCTGGAAAACAGCTTATTCGGAGAAGAAGAGGTGAGCGCTACTACCAGTCTTGTCTCATGCCAACTGTAAAGCATCCTGAATCCATTCATGTGTGGGGTTGCTTCTCAGTCAAGGGAATCGGCTCACTCACAGTCTTGCCTAAAACACAGCCATGAATAAAGAATGGTACCAGAATGTCCTCCAAGAGCAACTTCTCCCAACCGTCCAAGAGCAGTTTGGTGCCCAACAATGCCTTTTCCAGCATGATGGAGCACCTTGCCATAAAGCAAAGGTGATAACTAAATGGCTCAGGGATCAAAACATAGAGATTTTGGGTCCATGGCCTGGAAACTCCCTAGATCTTAATCCCATTGAGAACTTGTGGTCAATCATCAAGAGACGGGTGGACAAACAAAAACCAACAAATTCTGCCAAAATGCAAGCATTGATTATGCAAGAATGGACTGCTATCAGTCAGGATTTGGTCCAGAAGTTGATTGAGAGCATGCCAGGGAGAATTGCAGAGGTCCTGAAGAAAAAGGGTCAACACTGCAAATACTGACTTGCTGCATGAACTCATTCTAACTGTCAATATAACATTTTGGTACTCCTAATATGATTGCAATTATATTTCTGTATGTGATCTAAACATCAGACAAACACAAATAAAAACCAGAGGGCAGCAGATCATGTGAAAATATCATTTTGGTGTCATTCTCAAAACATTTGGCCATGACTGTAGATTAGTGTAAAATCAAGGTAAAACATGACCCTAAAAACGCAGCACAAATGCTGTAAAAACACACTGTGTGAACATAGCCTTAGACTATTCTACTTCAGCGACTACATGAAACATTGCAAACCACACTCCTCTTTTCATCAGTATACCTAGAACCTAGCAATTACAAGCAGTATCATAACTTATCTTGAATTTACTCCTGTTCCTCCTAGCCTTCACTTGAAATCATAGTATGTAATGCATCAGTCACAAACTTCTCGCAACCTCACGCCACGCTCTTTCTTGGTTACTTCATTGTTTGTAACAGGGCCTCCTAAGGCTAGCTTCACACTGCGGTTTTTGTCTGTCGGGGTGGATCCTGTTTTTTGCAGGATCCACTAGACAGAACCTAACAGGACAGGATGTGCACAAAGTGTGGCCAAATATGCTCCGGGATCCTGTTTTATTGCAGGATTCGTTTTCTGCTGCTGTCCATGGTCCTGAAGCCTACCTGTGTCTGCTCTGTCGCTGTCCAAGGTGCTGAATTCACAGAATGTGCATTAAATACTGCTGTTCATGGTGCTGAAGTTATAACACCAGGATTTCTGAGCATGCTCTGTGCAAAAAACGGATCCGGGAAACAACCCATTTTTTTTTCAGAAATCGACACCATAGACTCCAGTTATATGGGAACCACATTGTGCCAGATTCGGTTCTGTCCGGTTTTGTCTGATTTTTGCATCGGAGGCAAAAAATGCTGCAGGCTTCTGTTTTGAGGACGGTGAAAAGCCTGAAAAAACGAGATCATGCACAGAATACACAAAATCTGATGGCTAAATAGGGCCAATCCAGCACCATAGGGATACAAAACCAGATCAGCTTCTGTCCGGTTCAAACAGATCAGAACCTGATGCACAAAACCGTGGTGTGAAGCCAGCCTAAAAGAATTCCAAAAGGATACACAATTTGGCTTAAAACATTTATGCACACTTAGGCTCCATTCACATCACAATTTTTTCCTGTCCCCCCTATCCAGGACCCCACGGACAAGAACGGACAGGCCCGGATGTGTACCTCAGGATGCCATTTCTGTGTCCGGATCCATGATTTTCACAGATCCGGACACAGAAAGAGCTGAGAGGATCCCGAGCCTGCAGAGCGCAGGCAAGCGAGGCTGACTTTCATATACATACATTGCGAATGTGAAATGAAATAAAGCAATGGTTAAAAATAAAATTCTCACCTCTCCGCCGTTTGTCCCGCGATGCATTCACCTCCGATGGCTTAAGGACCTGAATCAGCTGACCGGGCGGGGCAACCCGATCACCTGATCGGTCACATGACCGCATCAGCGTGATTTAAAATGCAAAGCTTTAGTGTACTTAGCATGCTCAGTACACTAAAATCGGATTTGGGAAACGATCCTGTTTTTTCCTGGATCCGAGCTCCATAGGCCCCCATGTTATTAACCGCAGACCGTGTCAGATCCGATCCTGTCCAATTTGGTCCACTGTGCCCAAAATAGGAGCATTCTCTGATTCTGGGTGCAGCAAAAAATTGGACACAATCGGATCCGTGACGATTTGGACACAATCGGATGGCCATACAGGACCAATTTGTGCCAATAGGGATACATGGTGGCCAAATCAGATCCGTGGCTATCTGTTTTACAACGGATAGCCACGGATCCACAAAAATCGTGATGTGAAAGGGGCCTTACAGGTATTTTAATTGATGTAAAATATACTACCAGGGTCAGAGAATTCAACCTCAAAAAAGGCCCACCTGAGTCTATGTATGTCGTGAGCACATTAGTCTTGCTTTTCTGTTCCTTATTTCCAGGGTTCACATTTTCAGGTATTCCTCATAGTGCAGCACAGCACTTGGCAATTTTACTCAGGTGTTTACCCTTAGGCTAACTAACTGCACACAGTGCATTTTTGCTGCGTTTTTTTGTTGAATTTTTTTATGTCTCTGCAATTAACTTGCCCGTTTTAGGGCTGCATTTTCCCTATAGACTCCATTCTAATCCCACAAAAAAAGCATTACAAGCACGTGGATATTCCCAGAGTGCATTTGTGATGCTTTTTTAAAGTGATTTCTACAACACAATTGCTGCAATACTCACCCACCCCAGCGATCCCACATTGATTCCAGATAAGATCTTCATTCTGGGTACCGTGAGAAGCTGCGCGAGTGACATGAGGACCTGTGCCACCCCCATGTGACTGATCATGTGACTCAATGTGTCACATGGCCAGCTTCTGATTGGACGAAATCCATAGGTCCTTCTGCTGCCCGGGAAGAAGACATCACTGGTCACCATGGGCTCGCCAGAGAGTGAGAAAGTGTGTCTCTCTATGTCTGTCTGTTTCTGTGTGTGTCAGTCTGTCTTTGTGTATCACCTTATTTGTGCTGCATTTTTATGTTTGTATGTGCACACACAGCACAAATGCAATAGGTTTGTGCTGCTTTTGTTTATAGACAGCTGCATTTGTACAGATGACAAATGCAGCACAAAATTAGCACAAAAAATAAGCACATTGGGCATATACTGTAGCATAATTGTGCCTTATCACTCATAATATTGCGTCTCTAAATGTCAATGGCTCCTCTAAGCTTCTTCCTTTAACTCTTCACAATTCAATCAATCCTTGCCACACCACTAACAGACAGAACACATACGAGGGCAACAGACATGAACGTAGAGAAACAGGAACCCAAACCACATCACCACAGAATACAGGCAAGTAAAGGGACATAGTAAATGACATAGTCATGGCCTGCAACACGTATCCTCCCCTACAACTGACAGCCAAGAAAGCTGTGGTCAGCTCCTGTACGTCATCCATACCTGGCTGCACCACAGAGGATTGGGCCCCACTGTTTAGGTAATCCATAAAAAAATGTTTTATGTCTATAGTGTAGAACAAATAATATACATTATGCACAGGTAGGGATAAATAAATGTACAGCCAGGTGTAAATAAATGTACAGCCAGGGATACATAAATGTACAGCCAGGGACAAGTAAACTAAGGAGTGCCCTGTCAGATCATTCAATGAATCTATGTAAAGAAAGAGACAGATAATGAAAGGATACATCTCCCATCTATGTGTAATTAAAAAAGAACATACTGTTCCCTATCCTTACATACTGATGCTTACATACCCACCTGCACTGGGGACACAGGAGTACGTACTAGACTAGACAAGGGTAACATACAGAGAAGGATGACATTAAATGCACGGACAACTAGCACCCTGTATTATGGCGTAATGTTAGTGTGGTGCCCCTGTGGACCGGTCGCCATTAAGTGATATAGCAGCTGGGACAGGTATGTTGGTCACCTCACACAAGCAACCGACACATTCCCCGATCACTAGTCCTAGTTACTTAATGTCAGGCAAGGGATAGCGGTAGGGGATTTAGGCCTTCATTATGCTAAACATGATATGATCAGCGCCAAAGATATTTAAGTGTTTGTAATCATGAGAGGAAAATGCAGTGTTGTAAGGTGTATGGCACTGTCAGGTCCAATTAGTGAGGGTCTCCTTAGGCTAGGGTCAGACTTCATGCATTTTCTAAATGCATGCGCTATTTTCATGTGCAAATGTTGAAAAACGCATGCGTTAACGCACCCATAGACTCCAATGCAAAAAACGCATTGCAAAAGTGCAATGTGTTTGATGCTATGCATTTTTGCAAGTGCACCAAAAAATACAGTATGCAGCATTTTTTGGTGTTTTTTGCAAAAACGCATGCGTTTTTTAACATGGGAGTCTAAGGGAAACGCACGCGTTAACGCATGCACTAGAAATTAACATACATACCATGAAAATGGCAAGGAGAAAAAAAAGGATCCTTTAATGCATCCTTCCAACGAATACAAGCTCCAAAATATGACCCTAGCCTTAGGCTAGGGACTGACTTGCATCTGGCCCTGAGCCTGCAGGATCCAGCAGAAACTTAGTTCCTGGCCGGAATAGCGCATAGCGTTACCTGCAGGTGACGCTATGTGCTGCCTGGCTATTGATCCCTATGGTAACCAGACGCTTACCGCAGCTGCCGGCTCCACAGATATCTCCAGGATATGAGCTTTTGCAGAGCGCACAGGAAAATGCTGCAAACAGCATTTACTGTGCGCTCTGCAAAAGCGGATATCCTGTGGAGCTGGTGGCTGCAGTAAGAATCTGGTTGACATAGGGATCAATAGACAGGCGGCGCATAGCGTGTCCTGCAGGGAACGCTATGCGCTACTCCGGCCAGAAACTAAGTTTCTGCTGGATCTTGCAGGCTCAGGGCCAGACGCAAATCTGACCCAACTCATTGGACCTTGCAATGCCCTTACAACACTGTATTTTCCTCCAACAATTACAACCAGTTCTTTTTGTGGCTAATATCTATCAGGGCTGTGGGCGGGGTTAGCTTTCTGAGCTCTACTACATCTAAAAATTCTTTTGTGTCACAACTGCTGCACCCAGTAAAGTGATACATCATTGGAATCAGATACTTTTTTATTACATTATGCTGATCTCCGATGAGCAAAAACCTGGTAACATGTTCCCTTTAAAAGTCATATATGCAGAAACATATTTGATTTCCTTTAACAATGGCACACTGACACTTTGCCCACCATCCAGAAGTAGGATCTCAATTGCTTAGCTAATTAGCAGTAAGCATACATCTCTTTCTATTTTACCACTTGCTACTATATTTTCCTTGAGTTAGGCTACTTTCACATAACGATTTTTTAAAATCCGATCTAAACTCGGATCTAAACTGATCCCTAAAATCTAAACGGATCTAAACTGATCCCTGATCCCTAAAATCGGATCTAAACTGATTCCTGCAGTCGGATGCCAAATAGGCATCCGATCCGACATTCTGCAGGATCAGTTGCTCAGCTGTCACAGCTGTTCTCCCCTGGTGCTCCCCCTCATGTCCCCTGTGTACCCCCCTCTTCTCCCCTGTGTGGCCCCCTCATGTCCCCTGTGTCCCCCCCTCTTCTCCCCTGTGTGGCTCCCTAATGTCCCCTGTGTGGCCCCCTCATGTCCCCCTCATGTCCCCTGTGTCCCCCCCCTCTTCTCCCCTGTGTGGCCCCCTCATGTCCCCTGTGTGGCCCCCTCATGTCCCCCAGTCCTCCCCCTCCTTTCCCCTATCCTCCGGATTAAAAAATAAAAAACATTTTATTCTCACCTCTCCCCGAGCCCCCGCCGTCTCCTGCCGTCTCCCGGTGGCTCCCGGTGTCTTCACGCTGTCTGCATAGGTGTTCTACTGAAGTCTAGGACCTGTGGTGATGTCACAGTCACGTGACAGCAGGTTACCATGGTGTAACCTGGTGTCACGTGACTGTGACATCACCACAGGTCCTAGACTTCAGTAGAACACCTATGCAGACAGCGTGAAGACACCGGGAGCCACCGGGAGACGGCAGGAGACGGCGGGAGACGGCGGGGGCTCGGGGAGAGGTGAGAATAAAATGGGGGTTTTTTTAACCCCTTCTCTCCCAGTTTGGAGAAGTTTTACTGTACTGAGCATGCTCAGTACAGTAAAATCGGGTCCGAGGAGACATCAAATGTTTCCTCGGACCCTTCTCCATAGGGCCCCATGTTAAGTTGATCGGGTCGGATCGGATTCCGAATTTGGCCCCATGCAGCCCTATGGGCATCGGACCGAATCGGATGTGCACTAAATGCCATCCGATTTGGTCCGATCCGATCCTGTCAGATTTTATTTTCGGTGCAAAAATCGGAGCAGGCTCCAATTTTTGCACCGATAAAAAATCGGACAGAATCGGATCTGACCAAATCGGATGGCATTTAGTGCACATCCGATTCGGTCCGATGCCCATAGGGCTGCATGGGGCCAAATTCGGATCCGATGCTGTCCGATTTTGATCGGACAGCATCGGATCTGAAAAATCCGTAGTGTGAAACCAGCCGTACTGTGATGTTCGTGCGTCTCTATTGACATACTCTTCCTATTACATCACATGCAATTTGACACATCATAATTCATCCTACACTCACTTATTAGTCTATACTGTATATACATTTTGGCTGCCTAAACATTGTGGTGTTTTATTAAAGCATTTTTTTTGTCTGTTTTGTAATCCATATTGCTTCCTGATCCTCAATAAAAGTTTCTTATATTTTTTTCAATGCAATGGCTTCTTTTAATGGGCTTTAAGGTCAGTTAGGCTGGTTTCACATTTGCGTTTGTGTCTGCATGCGCAGTGTAAACGCAGCCATACTGAAGTGAACACAGAGAATCTCCGCATGCGTTCACTTCAGTATGCAGCCCGACCAGCCAATCAGCTGTCTCGGCGGCAGCTGGGAGGCGGAGATCAGGGGCGGAGATCTCCTCCTCCCGGCCGCCGCTTATCTCCTGACGGTGTCAGTGGGGAGAAACAGCTGATCTGACAGCTGTTTAAATCTCCCGCGCCTACACCGAAGAGGTGATGTGGCGCCCCTGCATCCAGGAGGCCACAAAGGGAACTGCAGCCAGGCAGGTAGGACACTTGTTGCACACCAACACCCTCACAGCCCACACAACCCACGTACAGAAGGTAGCATCCAGCCCTGAGATTAGAGACTCTATGAGATTGAGGGGTGGTGGATTCAGAGGAGTGGGTTGGGCACACCCGTAGTCAGGTGATTTGAGAGTATATAGGAAAGGGGGAGGAGGAAGGAGTTCAGTAGGCCCAGGGTGCTGAGCTGTAAAGATCAGGAGCACAGGCCAGAGAACAGCAGCAGGTTGAGCTGAAGCTGAGCAGGAGAAAGCCACACGTTCTGGAAGAGTGAGTGTAGAATGAACGTAGAATCTGTACTGAGCCAGTGTGAGCCAGAGGAGAGAGAAAGCCTATCCAGAGCCGGATCCCCAGGAGTGTGAGAGAGCCGAGAGGGACGGTGTAACCCGGGCCCTAGAACCACAGCTAAAGCAACTGACTGCAGGCGGACTAGCCCTCCTATATACCGAGAGGAACAGAGAGAAAGGAGCCTGGTAGAGCCTCGTGCTGAAGGACTGCTGGAGGCTGGGCTGAAGTAGAGTGTCGGCTCTAGAGGGGACCGTAGTTTACAACACGACGGAGGGTCTTAGTTCCAGATTGAGATCCCTACCCAAAGGACAGGCAGCTCAGTGACAAACTTAGGACCCACAGGAGCCCGAGTCACAGCCATACTGTCCAGCGTTTCACACACACCCGTGGAGACGGAGACCGTTATAGCCCGGAAAGGACACTGCAGACTGTGTGAGGGGTCACAGAGAGAGAGGCCTGGCTGCAGAGCAAAGGGAAGCCGGAGAGGGAGAATGTGCCCATGTACTAAGAACTGTACTTGAACTGTGTAAGAACTGAAAATGACTTGTGAACTGTCTGAACAACTGAGAGTAAACTGGAAAACCCTGGAACTGCTTCCCTTGTGTTTCTGCATGAAAGTGATTCTATCCATACAGGATACAGCCTGTCAGCACCAGCAAAGAGGAGAGATCCCTGCAGCGTCTGCAAAGTAAGTGTGCTACACACTCCACAATAGACTTAACCCTTACTGCCCTGGGGAACACAGTTCTACCCACTGGAACTATCCCACCTAAGCTGCCATTACATCATCCTCGGAGGTTCTGCAGCAGCGGCGGCCCCCATCGCTGGCTGCATCAAGTGGGTGGCGTCACGACTGACAACCCCTGTAAATATGCCCTTTTATTGCCAGGGCCCGGGACATGGTCCGGACCAGAACCACCCGTGACTTCCCCAGTAAAGACCCGGTCCGATACCGAGTACCCTCGACCCAGTGGGCTCGACAACCTGGCGTCATGAACAGGATCTACCCAGTCCAAAATAATTGGACCCCGTGCGCCTAAGGAAAGTGTTCTGGACTTTTCCCGCCAAAATCTGACCTTAATGGCGGCAGGGGAGACTAACGCCATGTACAGAGAAGGCGTTCCCGAAACTCCCATCGTGGGCCGGCCCGGTCCAAGGCGCGAAGAGAAGGACCCGCCCTGGCTCCCCTTAACTCCGGGAGAGCCAGCTGTCACTCTCAAAGAAGAGCCTCCGCCCCTAGACCCTCCTCCTAACAAGCTGGTGGGAACAAAGAAGGAAATCGTCATCAGAAGGGGGCGGAACAAAGAACCGGAAGAGAAGCAGTCGCCATTCCAGTACACGAGGATGGAAACGGAGGACGCCGAGAAGAACGCTGCACCCGGAAGACCGCAAGTGATCCCAGAGGGCCCACGGAGTGACCCGGTGGAGGAACCCAGCAGGGGAAAAAACTTGTGTGACCGTGGAGAGATGGCAGAAGGTGGAGAGCGTCCCTACGTCCAAGACACCCGGCGGGCTGTGCTGCGGCTGCTACCCCAGCAGACGACACGGGCCCAGGAGGAGCATCGGACCCGGATCCAGATTGATGTTGAGCATTGTTGGAGCTACGAGACTTTGTCCATACAACCCGGCTGGGTTGGAACGACACGTGACCGCACTGAATGTGAAGCCCCATGCCGTACTGCAACGTTGGTGGATCTATCTGTGCCACGTACTGCACCGCGTGCTGCCAAGAGAGACGCAGACTCACTAGGAGCTCTACCGGAGGGACACCTGGCGTTACCGCAGCCCCTGATACCAGCGCCTAAGACGACCGAGGTGAGAGGGGAGCAGCTCCGTTGCTGGTGGGAGCGGGACGAGGACTGTGATGACCTGATGGGATTCCTGGGAGATCCCGGCGGCAGAGTGGGCCCTGCAGAGGAGTACATCCGTAGATGTGTACGCAAGTGGGAGAAAGAGGAGATTGAGCGGCAGGTACAGAAACAGATAATGATTGCCCGCGCAAAAGAGACTGTTACATCCAAGTCTATGAAGGATGCTGTTACCCAGACCCCGGAAAGCTACTTGCTGATCACTGCGTTACAGAATCTGGAAGTGTATCCCAGGAGAAGACCATCGCAGGTGTTGCCGTGGAAGCAAGGCAAGAAAGGGTGAACACGGGTCCTGCATCAAGAAAAAGAAGAAGAGGAAACTGTAAGTGTGAATGAAGTGTTTTCCTTAGTGATCCCATCCCTTTCCTGAATGAATGCTAGCATTCTCCTGTTTGTCTTATATGTTTGAAATGAACAATTGCTACCATGAACAATGACTTGGTACGAACTTTGAACTGTATAAAGTTGAGCACCTTAGAGTGCTCCCCTTTGGTTTTAAGACCAGCTGTGCACATGCGACGTAGTGCATTGAACTTTGAACTGTTTTTGAGAATTTTTGAACTTTTTGCACTTTTTAAGAAAACGAAGAATGTTTTTATACTTTTGATAGAAAGTAGAGTTTATAATGTGTTTTACAGAAAAGTAAAGAGAATGCGTTGTAGCATTAGACCATGTAGAGGTCCAAAAAGGGTAATGACGTAAATATACCCGTGCACTTGTAAATAGTTAATTTAACGTAACGTTTGAAGAATCGAGCCTCCCGGATGGGAAGAAACCAAGAATTCTTACTGTTTAATGTTGTTTAAAAATAAAATGTTTTCAGGGGGATCCTTGACGGGCAGCGCGCGGACGCGCTAGTTAACTCCGGGAGAGTGTGGCGCCCCTGCGTCCAGGAGGCCACAAAGGGAACTGCAGCCAGGCAGGTAGGACACTTGTTGCACACCAACACCCTCACAGCCCACACAACCCACGTACAGAAGGTAGCATCCAGCCCTGAGATTAGAGACTCTATGAGATTGAGGGGTGGTGGATTCAGAGGAGTGGGTTGGGCACACCCGTAGTCAGGTGACTTGAGAGTATATAGGAAAGGGGGAGGAGGAAGGAGTTCAGTAGGCCCAGGGTGCCGAGCTATAAAGATCAGGAGCACAGGCCAGAGAACAGCAGCAGGTTGAGCTGAAGCTGAGCAGGAGAAAGCCACACGTTCTGGAAGAGTGAGGGCAGAAGGAACGCAGAATCTGTACTGAGCCAGTGTGAGCCAGAGGAGAGAGAAAGCCTATCCAGAGCCAGATCCCCAGGAGTGTGAGAGAGCCGAGAGGGACGGTGTAACCCGGGCCCTAGAACCACAGCTAAAGCAACTGACTGCAGGTGGAGTAGCCCTCCTATATACCGAGAGGAACAGAGAGAAAGGAGTCTGGTAGAGCCTCGTGCTGGAGGACTGCTGGAGGCTGGGCTGAAGTAGAGTGTCGGCTCTAGAGGGGACCGTAGTTTACCGGGCATCCCCAAACAACACGACGGGGGGGTCCTAGTTCCAGATTGAGATCCCTACCCAAAGGACAGGCAGCTAAGTGACAAACTTAGGACCCACAGGGGCCCGAGTCACCGCCATACTGTCCAGCGTTTCACACACACCCGTGGAGACTGAGACCGTTATAGCCCGGAAAGGACACTGCAGACTGTGTGAGGGGTCACAGAGAGAGAGGCCTGGCTGCAGAGCAAAGGGAACCCGGAGAGGGAGAATGTGCCCGTGTATTAAGAACTGTACTTGAACTGTGTAAGAACTGAAAATGACTTGTGAACTGTCTGAACAACTGAGAGTAAACTGGAAAACCCTGGAACTGCTTCCCTTGTGTTTCTGCATGAAAGTGATTCTATCCATACAGGATACAGCCTGTCAGCACCAGCAAAGAGGAGAGATCCCTGCAGCGTCTGCAAAGTAAGTGTGCTACACACTCCACAATAGACTTAACCCTTACTGCCCCGGGGAACACAGTTCTACCCACTGGAACTATCCCACCTAAGCTGCCATTACATCATCCCCGGAGGTTCTGCAGCAGCGGCGGCCCCCATCACTGGCCGCATCAAGTGGGTGGCGTCACGACTGACAACCCCTGTAAATATCCCCTTTTATTGCCAGGGCCCGGGACACGGTACGGACCAGGACCACCCGCGACTTCCCCAGTAAAGACCCGGTCCGGTACCGAGTACCCTCGTCCCAGTGGGCTCGACAGTGATGTCGGCGCGGGAGATTTAAACAGCTGTCAGATCAGCTGTTTCTCCCCGCCGACACCGCCGGGAGATTAGCGGCGGCCAGGAGAGGAGATAAGCAGCTGATCTCCCGGTGGCTGCCGCTAATGTCCCATGCATTGTTTGTGCGCTTTGCAGATAAAAACAAGCTCCCGCAAACGCACTAAAAATGCAACATGTTGCGTTCGGAGGGCAGTCAAATGTAGGTATTATGCGTTCCCATTTTAAACATAGGAACGCAGTGCGCATGCGTTTGGCTGCGTCCGATACACTGCGGTTTCATACGCAAGTGTGAAACCACCCTTATTCCTTTCCTTTTTCTCTTTGTACTTTTTTCCGACTGCCCTACAATTTCCAATAGAGTCCTATGTAGTGGGTTGGAAATTCAGTTATGTTCCTCATGGCATATATTTCTCCTGCGTTTATTTTTACTTTGCACACAGTAGATAAAGATGATTGGGAGCCGGTGTGTTAGGCTGGAAACACACGAGCGTATTAAAAATCTGACTGCTTCTCTTTTAGGAGAGTAGGATGAGTGACATTTGTTTTTTGATCCCTGTGGCAACTGCAATGCAATTGTGCATTTTTTTCTCAGCTAACATTAGAGTGACATCCATGTGACATCCATCTGGTGTCCGTGTGCAATGTGTTTATTTTTCAAACTATAATTTTTATTGAAAGAGTTTATAAGTACATCCAACAGTAAAAATAGACAAGCATCAGAAATCAAACAATTGGTCGGACAGTAGGTTTAGTATGCAGTCTTGACCCAGCCGGATCTCGTCCTCTTACGTGAGGGTAGCATTATTATAAGAAAGTATAGGTATCCTACTACTTTTTCATATCTAGTACAGGGTTTTCGGTGTATAAGCAAAACATTGTCCGCAACCAAGAAAGAAAGGAAGAGAGGGATTCAAAAGAAAACAAGAATAGCTGGGGTTCAGGGGCAGGGCGGCCTCAAATCCCCTCTTGTACTGCAAAATAGTCCATTGTGGCCCACACTTGATTAAAAAGATCGACCGACACGTTAGATATTCCATTTTTCCCACGTCCATCACACTAGCTAACAAATCATTGTACAAGGGTGAATTCAACTGCCTCCAAAGTAAGGCAATCAAGCACCTAGCCGCTTTGAGAATATGTAGAAGAAGCTTAGAGGCGGTCTTACTTACCTTCCTCAAGCCTACATTTAGTAGATATACCACGGGGTCCAACTCAATGTCAGCATAGATGGCCTTTAGAATGAGGCCCTTAACCAATGCCCAATAGGCTGCAGGTTTCGGGCAGGACCAAAATATGTGTAATAACATGCCAATATCCGAGCCGCACCACCAGTACATATCCGGGAGAAGAGGGTTCAGTTTGTAGAGGAGGACCGGAGTATAATACCAACAAATAAGCAATATATATTGATTTTCTTTGTACAATGTGCAGATATATGTCTTAGCGGTTTTGTCCCAGATAGATTGCCACATCTGAGGAAAAAACGCCGTCCCAACATAGCCTTCAATTTGCTCATGTAGGAGAATCTCATATCAGACCCTCCAGTAGGGGTGGTAAGTAACCTGTAAATTTTGGAAATTAAGCATTTAGTATCAGTACCCCTCCTACAAATCTTTTCAAATTACGTCGGGGGCGACACCCCTGAGGAGCCAGATGAGGAAGCCACAAAATCTTTTATTTGGTGGTATTGATAGAATTCCCTATTAGTTAGGGAAAAGGTGGCTTTAAATGGTCAAAACTGTGGAGCCGCATGGTCCTGCCGTCAATTATATCGGCAAATCGGAATAGGCCCGCTGACAGCCAAGGATGGACCATCGCGGACTCCACACTATTTGGGATCCAGGGCTGATATATAAATGATACCATTGGTGAAGATGGGGAGGCTAAAGAAAAATTTTTCTGACAGTACAGTCCCTGACTGAAGTTATGTTGCTTATCCATGTTATATAAATAAAAGCTTATAACCTGACGTTAAATTCATCCATTGGTTGTATAAATTACTCTTTTGAAAGCTGAAACCCTCCAAAATGTGGGTTAGGTTAAGAAAATAAATTGGCATCAATGCTGAAATTTTGATCATTTAGTGAACACAGAATGGTCAGATTTTGAGAAGACAAACGTTTTGTCGCCTGATCATATAATGCACCCAATCCTAGTTTACATCCTCACCTGTGCTCAGTAAATGATCGGTTAATTACTGGGTGTGTCTAAAAAGAAACCCAGCCCCCCAGACCTTCACGTGAACTGCAACTTGAGCTCTGAGAAAATGCCAAAAATCCACCCTGTGACCAAAGCCTTGATTATCAAGAGGCTGAAGACCAGATCCACTGCAGAGGTGGCTGGCACCTTTAATGTGTCTCAGTGTCAAGTACAAAGAATTAAAAAAAGATTTGAAGAGACTGGAGACGTGTTTGACAAGCCCAGGTCCGGCAGACCCAGCAAGACAACTGCTCAGGAGGAACGTTTGTTGGTTAGAAAATCCAAAGCAAGCCCCTCTTCCACTTCAACTGAGCTTCAACAGGCCTGGTCACCTGAACAGTTTGTAGTATTCTGTCTCGAAATGGCTTCCATGGTTGAATCAGTGCCCAGAAGCCAGCATTAACAAAAGGCAAATAAAAAACCGTGTGACATTTGCAAAAGACCCCCAGCTAAACAGATGGATGCTGGAAAAGTGGCAGAAGGTGGATTTCTCTGATGAATCTTCAGTAGAATTACACCACAGCCACCGCAAATACTGCAGGAGACCTACTGGAGCCTGTAGAGATCCAAAATACACCCAGAAAACAGTTAAATTTGGTGGTGGAAAGATCATGGTCTGGGGTTACATTCAGTATGGGGGTGTGCTAAACATTTGCAAAGTGGAAGGCAATATCAATAGCCTAAAATATCAAGACATTAGCTACCTCTTATATTCCAAATCATAAAAGGGGTCAAATTCTGCAGCAGGATGGTGCTCCATCTCATACATCCATCTCTAGAACAAAAGTTCCTCCAGGCAAAAAAGATCAAGGTGCTAAAGGACTGGCCAGCCCAGTCACCAGACATGAACATCATTGAGTATGTTTGGGATAGGATGAAAGCAAACAGACAACAAAATGTAATGGTGACCACTCTCTGCTTATTCTTCTTGATCTCTCTGCAGCTATTGACACTGTTGACCACCATCTCCTACTCTCTATGTTGCACTCCATTGGTATAAAGGACACTGCTCTCTCCTAGCTCTCTTCCTATCTTTCTGACTGCTCTTTCAGTGTATCATTTGCTGGCTCCACTTCCCCCCCACTTCCTCTCACTATTGGGGTCCCTCAGGGTTCAGTCCTTGGACCTCTTCTCTTCTCTCTCTACATGGCCCCAATTGGACACACCATGAGCAGATTTGGCTTCCAGTACCATCTCTATGCTGAATAGAGCAATTATACACTTTAGCCCCTGACTTTACCCCTGTGGTTTTAAAGAACACCAATGACTGTCTACCTGCAGTTTCCAACATCATGTCTGCAATCTATTTAAAACTCAACCTTTCCAAAACTGAACTTCTTTTGCTCCCGCCCTCCACTAACCTCCCTAAATCTGACATCTCTCTCTCAGTGTGCGGTAACACAATAACACATAGGCAGCAGGCTCGCTGTCTGGGTGTCACGTTTGACACCGATCTCTCCTTCACCTCCTATATACAATCTCTCGTCCACTCTTGTCGCTTACACCTGAAGAACATCTCTAGAGTCCGCCCCTTTCTCACCGTGTAAACAACTGAAACCCTTACCGTGGCCCTAATCCACTTCCACCTTGATTATTGCAATTCTCTATTAATTGGCCTCCCCCCTCTCTAAACTTTCCACTCTATGGTCCATCCTTAATGCAGCAGCCAGGATCACCTACCTAGACAATCACTACTCAGATGCCTCCCTCTGTGCCAGTCATTGCACTGGCTGCCTATACACTACAGGATCAAGTTCAAATTTCTTGTTCTCACCCACAAAGCTCTTCACGATGCAGCACCCCCCTACATCTCCTCCCTCATCTCTGTCTATCACCCTACCCGTTCTCTACATTCTACAAATTTGCATATTTCCTAGAGGAGAGATGCGGCTTTAAATCTCTTTACCTACTTAACTGTCCTCTTAGGGTTGCAGGCAAACTCCGTTCCATAAGGTAGATAGCAAGTTCCCCAGACCTCTTCTTAGCCCACTCACACAGCCAGATCAGAATATCCCACACACTACACTGGTGAGGGTCAGTTACCCCAAAATGCAGCGTCTGTAGTTTGGGGTTCTGATCTGGCACAAATCCCTAGTCATATTAAAAGGCTTGTCAGAAAGTCAACTATGACTTTGAGGAGCTGCCTAAATGTGCATCAAAGAGTGCCTCCGCTCTGATCAACTTTCTAAAGTCAGAGGACAGCTTTCTTAAGCTCTCCGATGGGGAATTCCCCCTGACCGAAAGGAGGTCAAAGGATTCCGAGAAAGGTGTATTAAAGTCACCTCCTAAAAAAACAGCAGCTGTAGGCAGACTGCGGATCAGAGCGAGGACCTTTCTCAAGAAGTACAGCTGACTGCTATTTGGGGCATATATGTTTGCTATAATTATCAGCTGTCCCCTCAGATGGGCTTCAAGAACCAAATCTACCTTCCGGATCGCAGTGAGCCAAAGAGCCTTGGATAGGGCATGGAGATTAAATTAGTATAGCCACCCCTCCTCTATTAATATTAGAAAGGGCAGAATAGCTCATATGATAATACTGTGCCACAAATCTGAATGATCCTGTGCTATCAAAATGTATATCTTGGAGAAGAGGATGTCCGCTCTTAGGGAACGTAACTCCCAGAGGGTCAATTTACGCTTTCTAGGGGTTTTAAAGCCCCGCACATTAATAGAGACTATGCGCACCATTGACGGCAAATTACGCCAGTGGGATTACACATCCTGAAGAAGGACCCGCAGGAGTACAGAGAAGCCCCCCAAAACCCC